>JAFMSR010002191.1:0-24991 GCA_022818135.1 Saxidomus purpurata | reverse complement strand
TGAGATATTTGGTTAAGATGGAAATATCCGTCACCTCCGGGAACTCGGCAGAGCCTCGTTCCCGCCAAAAGATTAATCCTCGGTGACGGATATTTCGATCTGAACCGCATGCTCATGACAGAAATTATTAGTCTGAACCAAACCCAACTGTTTGTGTATAATACCTGTATATACAATACCCCTTCTGTATATTGTACATGTTCATATAAAATGCTCAGAACACCTGCGTATACAATGTTGTATATTTACCTGTATTTCTTTTTCTCGTCTTCAGGTAAGCGTAGGAGATGAGAACTACGTACTTAACGGAAACACGGACGGATCTGGCCAAGTAACAAACAAGCTCCCGTGGCCTATGTACACACAGAAAGTCAGGTTGTATCCTGTATCGTGGAACGGCGCCGTAGAATTGTCTTTCCGACTGCTTGGATTCGAACAAGGTATTGTATTATATAGTGCTCAAGTAATGTAATCGACATGCAACAGTTACACTGTCTCCATTGGTCTAGTGGTTCAGGCATCTGCATTTGAAGCGGGAGGTCGAAGGTTCGAATTCCAGTTGGGGTCCGTTCTGATATGGCCGGTTGGTGAGCCGCCAGCTAGTTCAATAATGGTTTCAGTATGCCTACCTGCCTGCTGCCTGACATTTAAAAGAAATGATTCGGGAGATAAATGTACTCAGAAAAGAAGGTGTACATCAAGTCACCGGGAAATGGCTTGCCCTTTTAATAGGGATGACACTATAATAATCAAACACACTTTACCTTTGCAATAGTGCCATTGCTTTCTTAAGGTGTGTTTGGACACAAACTGTTGTATTAGGGACAATCTATTTCATAAATATTTTGTGATATAATAGAAATATTTCTGTTTTAAATGAACAAATATTTTTATTTCAAGTTTAATATTTTTATGGGACTGAATGAATATATACTAACCCATGAATAAATATTTTGTCGCAATAAATAAATATTTTGATTTTATAATAAATAGTTTGCGAGATTGAATAGATATTTCAAAAGAATATTTTTAAAGATATTATATTGCAATACAATATACGCCATTTCCTACAAATACGTCGAATAACCTTAATCAGCTCAAGCTTTACAAAAAGAAATGGTGATCTCAATCGCATGTAATAGCTATGTTTAAAAAAATCTTTTGTTGGGGCAGATGATAAGTACAAATGTACTTATGTGCCTATTCAGTTCTAATTGTTGCCAGAAGAGTGTACAGTATCGGTGTCAAACATGATCGTCACCTGTACTGGCTTTAATGTGGAACGCCATGGCCGTTTTATCATGACTTGTTTGCTTATATGCGGTACATATTTCATTATATGCAGTAGATCTTTTATTATGTGCAGTAGATATTTAATTATACGTGGTAGATAGTTCATTATGTGTGGTACAAGTTACTTTATATGCTGTACTTTCTTTGTTATATGTAGTACAACTCTTCTTATATGTGGTGGTACTGTCTTTATATGCAGTGCATTTGAATTTGTGTGCAGTACAAACACCAATATCTGCAGTAGATTTGTTATTGTGTGTAGTATATAAAACGTTATACGTGGTGCTTTTTACATCAAATGATGTGCAAACATAAATATATGTGGTAGTGACTGAGTCCATTATGTGTGGTGCTTTTTTACTTATATGCAGTGCAAATAACCTTATATATGGTACTTTCGTTAGTATACACTGTGGATGTTTGTACGGCACATAAATTAAAATGGACTACATATAAAGACAGTACCACCACATATAAGGAGAGTTGTACTACATATAACAAAGAAAGTACAGCATATAAAGTAACTAGTACCACATATAATGAACTATCTACCACATATAATGAAATATCTACTGCATATAATAAAAGATCTACTGCATATAATGAAATATGTACAGCATATAAGCAAACAAGTCATGATAAGACGGCCATGGCGTTCCATACTTTAATGTCCCTAACTTCAATATACGGTAATAAGAAGTTTCTGGTTTACCGGTTATGTTAAGATTTTATTTCACTGGATTTAACATCAGTTTCAACAGTGGTTCCGTTGTGTATAGGCGTGCAGTTCACCAGAACCATCATTCCTTTCAAGCACCAGTACTACACTTTCATCCCAACTGCCGACTTTCTTATAAAGTCAGGCCGTTCACGGGGTCTCGAACCAATGATTCTCATTCAGTGAACGTTTTAAGTGACCTCATCCACTCGACCACAGAGACGGATCCTAATTTTGATTGCCCGCATTGGCCATTCTAAGATTTGTTTGATAACGAAATAATTCACTCATGGTTTTAACACAAAGGTGTATCCTGACCAATTTTCTGACTCTGACAAAGATAATAGGACTTATGGCGCCTCCACTGAAACAAAATGCAACCCTAACAACATCTCGTATACCGTCATAAGTATCAAAATTACAGACCAGAGTTATCCCCATTTTTACGCATTCATTGCGTAGCGATGCTTATTGAGATTTTCAAACCGTACGTCTTTTAAGTAAAAGACGCAAAGTTACTACCATGGAAGTTAATTATATAGTCCCTGATATCTTCATTTTTTTCAGGGACATCATCAATTTCACCAACTGGAATATGTACCGCGGCGTCTAGAGGTAGGTTTTTGTATTATTTTACCTGTACATCATTTCGCTAGATTAAATGTTCTTTACACTCTAACCTGTGTTAAGGACCCCCTCCAGATAGAGACCACCATTTAAGTAAAGATGAGCAGCACTATTCATCTTCTGTAAAAAAAAATCTGCCAATAGTGACCGTTTCAACTTCTTAGTTTGGTCTATACTAATATATTTTAGCTCGATTGTGGAGAAGGCTCGAAGCTTATCGAGTCACTCCCGAGTCCGCTTCCTGAAAAAAACAGTACTGGTGTCATATGAGGAGGTACGGTCGTGACCCCTGTAGGGATGCTCAAACTCGCAAGCTCCGGGATGAGCGGCAGACACCTTAACCTCTACACCACTGCCCCCCTTGCTTCTTGTGGTCCTTGGTCTTTATTCGAATGTTCATATAACTAACAAGTCGAAACCTTACAGGCTTGTGCTTGATTAAAAGAATTAGAATAATATTATGTAAAATTTCAAGAACACAGATGATTTCATGATACATGTATTCGTACCGTTGCATGTTGTCATACATTAAATTATCATTTTGTAAAAATTAGTCGCCTTCTTAAGTACATTTGTGAAGTACAAATTCATGTAGCAACAACATGATAATGATAATTATAACTAAGGAAAGCTGATACATTTCACATAGAAAGTTTAAGAAAAGAAATCAAAGGAAAAAGAAGATAACTATCTTTAAACCTTGTATCTATTCATTTTCATAAGTAGTTTTGTATGTTTTCTACTTATGTTTCTTCCAACGTTTTCTTTGTTATCCTGTTTGGCTACTTACAAGAATAGATAAATAATATTATCTAACTTCTCATAAAATAAGCTTTTCATAAAATGAACCCAGTAAACTTTGACCGAGACCTCCCCAATACCAGTTCCTTTTTTTCGGAATGATAACTGATTAAAACTCAAGTGAACTGTCGTCATGATAAATTTGTATGTGTATTTTCTATATACGAACTGATAAACACACAATCATGTCCATCAATGGACAAATTACGGACCTACCTTTATATGTGAATAGAGGTCCGTGGTTTCCTATTAAAAAGGGAGTCGGTTTGTAAATATTCAGCTTCATCTTCCTATTGAATTAATAGTATACACTCCTGTGATTTGAATAATAGAAAAATGCATGATGTATGGTCAAGTAAAGTTCGTTTAATTAAATTAAGGCATTTCTAAGATCAAACAAAGATATTTCACCACCGTTTAGGACTGCCGCAACTTTCACACCGAGTACCTATGCATGTACTTGTCGCAGGATTAGGGAAGGTTTTGCATAAATGGTACTGGTTACATGGTCCTTCATTTACAGGGCTGGCGTTCCTCACCTTAGTCATCCGATCGCTCACACGTTTTGACCCCATTTCATCAAGTATAGTACAATAATAAAAGTATATTGTGATATATAGCCACAAGCCAAATTTAGTTCCCGGTCTCGGGGACGGAAACTTCATTATGAAATGAAAAGAAATTTTGTAAGCGGTCGGGTGACTCAGTTGGTAGAACATTCTCCATGGAAGCGATGGGTCCCGGGTTCGATTATCGCAATGTTGCACTTTTTTTAAACTCTGTGACATTTGGTACCTAATGCTGGACATGATTTTACTATACAGATATTGCGCGTGAAACACGTGAACTTACCTTTTTTTAATGAACGGCAACTCAAAACATAGTTCAAACAGGGCACAATAAAAAGTGTTGTACGTTTTTCGTCCTATAGCTTTTTTATTTATCTCAAGTCACGCGTCCAAAAACGGTTCCTGTCTTAAAAGTTGCACTGTTACAAATTTTCAACAATGTCTTGGAACAGATTTCGTCCTCAAACAATGGTAATTATGGTATTAGCCTAATTCAGAAATAGCAAGCACTTTCACGCACTTTCAAGTTTCTTTTCAGCTTTCTTTTTGTTATTTTTAATGTAGTTACGTTAGTTTTTGTGTCTTTAAATGTACGAAAATTGGGGAGTTTATTATTTATAAGCAACTAGTTATTTTTTTAACAAAGATATACTCTAAATGACGGACAGGTATAATAATGTTAACTACGCGAAGGAGTCATTATATTGTCAAATAGGTATAATTAAAAAGATTGATATTTGTAATAATAAAATTAACCGAGTTTCTACTATAATCTGCCTTTCATTAACTGAAATTGTAAACGACTTGATTGATGTTGCTTTTGTGAATGATTGGTGAACCATGTGGATTATTTTTGAGAAGAAACAGGCTAAACCCGTGGTGGCCTCGTTTTTGAAAGAAGTAAGGAGCTTTATCTTTGCATAGTTCAATAATGCCAAAAAAGATAATGAGTTTATATGTAAGTTTTTTTATTTACCCCGACGGTTTTCTAAATTGATCGATTTTGGCACGGATTGTGCAAGTGATTTATTTGTACCGAATATAAATTGTAACTTGAATATCGCTTTGAAAGAACAGAAATATTTAAATTTCTATATAGAACATTTAGAGGTAGACCTCAACGCGCCATAAATATGGTATGACCGGAGTATGCATAGTATCATTTCTCTATAGAACATTTCTAATTTAATTACATTCTAATATTCCAACCAATTTCAGAAACACTTCTCAGTGTTTCCCGCCTATCTGTAATGAACTAGTTAGAAACCAAGAGGTAGTCTCGCGTGTATCGGTGCTATACACCGGGCATGTAAAAGAACCAAGGGGTCTATTCGTAAAAGAGCTAGGATATAGTATCCGGATGCCCTTGTGTCTGCTTCTGTCTTAAAACAATACCACAATGGAAATAGGAGCTTGCCGCTCTATATTGTGTTATCCTTGGTACTGAACAAAAATACATACAATACAAACCAATGTCCTCGTTCAGATTATAGTAGGACTAACAGGCGAGTGTGGCTTTTGTAAGTTTCAATATACATGTAGCAGACACTGAGACGAAACCGACTTGATCGGACGTACATGTACATGGTTCTGCTGGCCCTAAAACAGTACCTCTCCGTCTTTTGTAGTGATAATAGACATACTGATTTCATGGCGTGCACGAAATGCTAGATATTGATTTGAAGAATATGCTTGGAATTTAAACATTTTGTTTACCTCTATTGATATAAAAAGACACTGCATAATAGTACGGTTTTAGTCCGCTCCTCCATGCTAGTTTTTCGTAAGAACAAAAAGGTGAGAGTAGATTATCAACTTGCGTAACTAATATATATGACTTTAACATTTATATTATTAAAGAAATATTCATAAGACCTTCGTGATTTTCTTCAATTACTTACTTATTTCGAGTTTATATTGTTCACTTACTGTCGTAAATGATATACCACCAATTACCATGATTGAAAAGTGAAAATAAACGCTGCTATGCTTTGGTCAAAATACCATGTTATGGTTAATTTGCACAATTAGACGAAGAAATTGTCCTGCGTCATGCGAAAAAGTGCTTTTAAATTATGTTATTAGTTTTACATAATATATTAACAGGGGACTTTTCTTGTCATAGCATAATCGATTTGAAACAACTATTTTATCTTATTTTGGTGATCGTTTTTGAAAAGGATCACATTTAAATCTTCACAAAATCTTATATTTATTGGAGGGTACATAATTATAGCTATAATGGTAATAGGAATCACATATTAGTATTACATTTTTGTACCGCTTTTGTAATTGAAGTTAGTTAAGATGTCAAATAACGGCGTGTGACGCCATTCTAAAGATGAAAAAATGACGTGTTAGATGTACGTATTCGACATGTTGTTATTTACTGTTCATCGGAAGCTGAAAGTTTCGTATATCAAATATTCCAATACTGTTTGTATGAACTACGCAAAAAGGCTGATTTCCGACGATTTGTCCGAATAACCATTTTTCCGTGTCGGTTGTCATTTTTAAACAGAAATTGATTAACAGTTTTTACTTCATCTAAATCTAAGAGAATTAATCGATCGTTTTAAGCCTTTGTGCACTAATATCTTTCAAAAGTCTAACTGTATGATTAGTTTATTGTAAAACTTTGAAAAGCTCTTTTAATTTCTAATCAAAAGCGATAGATAAATGTCCAAAGAGGTAACAATGCTGGCTTTTTCGCCAACTTCATAAAAAAACGAATTAGTCTAAACATGAACTAGCGGGGCTTAAATCGGCGCTCATTGCGCTAAAATTAGGAATTCGCTAATGAAAGTATGTTTGCAGTACTCTTGAACCCATAGGAGAATAGTGAGAAAGACGGACAAAATAAGCTGTAAAATGTCTGTGTTCTACCGAAATTTTGCTATAAAGAGCTCATTTCTGAAACCGTGACTACCCTAATTTTTTCGCTTTTTCTAACGACTTTGTGACCTTAAATTTCTTCCAGCACAATTAACAAAGTATTCGGAACAGGAGACCACATGTGGCCTATATGGAAGCCTTGGAGGGCCACTTTTGAGTTTCGACTTACGGGTGTTTTTGACTTTTAAGTTATGACTTTCAACTTTTGACTTTTGACTTATGACTGCTACTTTCAGACACTTTAAGAGGAATGGTACTGCATAAAAAGCATAATGATCTGCTGTGACAATATAAACTGGGATTCGAACCTGTATTAAGGTTTTAAAATGATGTTTGTGCGTAGCACTGTAAACTTGTTTGCTGTAAATAAATGAACTAAGTTACTTTTGTCTTTGTCATTTATTTTAGTATCAATGAGCCGTGACGGCGCGTCAGGAGGCGACCTTGGGAGCCTCCGCAGTGAGCGGCGACGCAACTCTCGGCTCGGGAGGCCTTGTGGGTGTCCTCTTTCTTTAATAATAATAATAATAATAATAATAATAATAATAATAATAATAATAACTCTTTATTTAAAGAAGCTAGCTCATTAAGCATAATGTACATAAAGCAACATATTTCTTATCTACCATGAGACCTTTTTTTAACAATGATAATATACAATTGAGAATTTTCTTTAAGCGGGGGGTTGGGGGACTTGCCCCCCAGGCGTCAAGCCAACTATGAAGGAACTGTAAAAAAAAAATGATTTTTTTTGTTGCTATGGTAACATTTTTAAAAAATTACTTTTTATGTTTTTATGTATCTATATGTTAATATCACAAGGTATACCGAAGGAAATTAAAGTGCTGTAATATGTATAAGTATATTGTTATATTGTTGGGTCCTCAGTAGCAGGTTCCTAGTATTACCTGAACCTGCCGCTGGAGGTCCTCAGTGAGGACCGTGTATAGGGTTAGGGTTAGGGTTAGGGTTAGGATTAGGGTTTCTTTTTTCATAAGTGATAAGTAATAAGTCAAAAGTCAAAAGTAATAAGTCAAAAGTCAAAAGTAATAAGTCAAAAGTCAAAAGTAATAAGTCATAAATCAGAAGTAATAAGTCAAAAGTCAAAACAAAAAACGTGTTAAAACACGTTTTATTTTGTTACTATTGACACAAATGATGTAACTTTTATATATATATAATTGATTTTATTAAAATCTTTTAAATAGAAATTGTATTTATTGAGTGTTGACGTGTTTATATTGTTTTAATAAAAACGCCAAAGAGGCAATACAGTAGTTCTAGTCATAAGTCAAAGTACGGCGTACAAAAGTCATAAGTCAAAAGTAAAAAAAACACCCGCAAGTCGAAACTCAAAAGTAGCCCTCCAAGGCTTCCATAGGCCTATGTATCTGCAAATAGTTAATTTAAAGAAGCTAGTTGATAACCAATAAGTATCTAATGAACGGGCCAGGTTGTCACATCCTGTGATCGATATTCATTTTGAAACACGCCTCTCAAACAAGGTTATGTAAATAGTAACTATTATGTAATCATGTTTTAAAACGATCAAATATATTGTCGGTCGACCGGTCTATCCTTTGGTCCATCCGTCTGCCTGTCTGTTACATGTAGCAGTAAATTTGGGCTAATATCATGGATCTTATTTCAAGCTGGCAATGGCGGTCCTGGTACAGTGTTTTACTTCAACCAAGGAGCCTCCGAAGATAATGCAAAACTTGTCATCGACAACTATGGGAAGAGTACAGATATTGCGATGGATCCCACGTGTTCTGCAATGGATGTGTTGAGGCAAGGTATAATACATTCAGACAATGTACTGTACTTAAAAAGATAGAATTTCAATTCTTGTAAGACACTTCCGTACTGCAAAAGGCAGCTGTGACAGTCACAATTTCTGTTTCGCTGTACAGATCTGCCAGGTCATTTAGTAAATGCAGTAAACAAAGACCACTAGCAAACTACTATCGTTCTGTCCATTATAGTGTAAAACCTCTTTTGCCGAATTTAACCGTTTGGGTTCATTTCAGTGGTAAGATAAGTGCTACATGTAACTGGAATATACATGGCCATGGACCTTTAGTGTCATTTACGTTAAATTCGTCGTTTCCTGTAATTATGTCTCTCCGAACGCTTAAAATTTATATTATACAATGAAACGTAAAGCTTTACTTACGATGGTTAACCCTGAGCAAACTTAGTATATTATAAGAAATATTGAATTTTTTTCTGATTATTTATGTCAAAGGTGCCGCTGCATATGCGTACACAGACCGTGATGATTTCGGTTTACACGAAATTGTTATAAATGACGGCTCACATTTAGTGATAGAGGCGGATCAAAGTGTCGGCAATGTCCATGGAGATGGAAGGTCTATGATACACATTGCACGTGGTTCAACACTAAATGTATCAGACGTGATGACTGCGCATGCCCATATTTACGAAGGCTCTTCAATTTTGTTCAACGCTATTCCCGACATTGAAGTGGTCAGTTCGATATACGTCAGTGGGTCGCTGGAGCTAACATACCCTACGCAACAATCATTAACCCTCGCCGAGTCGGCCTTTGTAACTTTTAATACAACTGAATTAATGTATGTTGAATGCCAAAAGTTAGAAATTCAAGAAAACGCTGAACTTCAGATGAATAACATCTTACCATTCACTCTGAACATATCTGAAATAGTAGTTAACGGAAAGCTGACTGCTAATGAGTTAGATATATCAGAGAGCATCGGAAGTTTCTATGTCGGATATAACGGTGAAGTGACATTTGACCCTTCAGCGTCCGATATGTATTTGGGTGCCGATATCGATATTCGCGGACATGTCGACTTAGGAAGATATGTTTCAATCAAGAAACCATGTAACCAGTTTTTGATAGAGACAGGAACCCTGACCTGGCCAACCACCACTGACATAATCACAATGGAATGCGATATTGTAAAAATAAATGGAGTTTTCAGTCCGGGAATAGTTTCCTTTGGCACGGGCGTAGACCAGTTCACCGTTGGCTCAGCTGGTGAATTCACACTTACCGCTGATGGTTCCATTCTTGTTGACACCTTGTCAATCGCTGGTAAAATGTACATAAGAAACATAGCGACTTTCGAATCGCACTTGGCAACGGATGGGAGGGTGCAGGTGCTGACCATACATTATCCTAGCGGTGTGCTTGACATTAACGCACAAGGATTGCCAGCTCAGATAAATTCAACAACAAATAATCAATCGTGCAATATTCTAAATGTTAAATCTCTTACTGTAGATAAAACGTTCACTGCTAGGGAACTCGACATAGCTGCGGGATTGGACGACGTCACGGTAAATCGTTACGGAACGTGGACGTTCGAACCATGTGACACGTTCCGCATTTATAAAATATACACTAATGGTACAATCACCTCTTCCCGCCCACTGACACTTATTGGAAAGGGTCTTGACAAGGTGCACGAGATCCACATAGAATATGGTGGCACGTTCACACTCGATTCGAACGCTCAAGTCTCAAAAGAATGGACAGGTACATCTTTAGTTGTCGTACACGATTTCAAAATCTACGGAGCATTTCTGGCTGGTCGGCTGAGAAATTACATCTCTAGCACGAATGGTTCCAGTGCGGAAGGCTGGGACAACATTGAGATGCTTGTGAATGGAACATTATATTTCGAGCCAGACGGTCAATTTCTTATTGATTATATGTATATTAACGGTATTTTTGAATCTTACAGCGCGCTAGAAATGTCGGGCAGTGATGCTGGAATGATTATTCATGTTGCATCTAACGGTAAAATTAAATTTGACTCACAAGTCACCTCAGGATGGACGGACGAATCATCCGTTACCGCTAGCGAAATTGACATGGACTTCGGCTCATACTGGCAATCCGGAAATACGAAATGGAACGTTAATGAAGCTCTTATTGCCGGCAGATTGTACTCGTACCCCTCATCTGATGCTGTAATAGTATTCTTCACAGTACAAAGCGGGGGATATGTTGACTTTTCGCGCACTTCAAATCTTAAAGGCCATGGATTCAACGTGAATTCTGGGGCAACAATGGACATTGCTTTTCAGCATACTCCAGACGATACATCCCAAGGTTCCGAGGCGTCTACCCTTCGATATAAGACAGTCTACATCAGCGGCATTCTCTTAGCTGGTTCACTCTCCATCATCCATCTTGGAGACCATGTCCAGTTCTGTGAGAATGTATATATTTCTGGAACTCTTGACGTAAGCTATGGCGGATACTTGTATGACAGTGGCCCTGGTAAGTTAAACACTTATTCACCTGTCTTATACGCGTTTTTACAACGTACAAACATGTACATGTAATTGATAATAACTTAAAAGTGACAATGAGATCAATGTTATGCTCACGCCCTAAATTACGTAATAGTTCGTGTTTTCATTGTCAACTCTCCTATTGAGATGAGGAGCATTTCTGTATGCTAACAAATAAAAATATAAAATCACTGAAATAAAAGTTCCTTTGCTTAAAGCAGTCCGATCGGAAACTAACAAGGTCTGTTTTAATGAAAATCAATTAATGCTTAGTTATATGTTTTTTCTTCTGGCAACCATTTCAATCTTATTTTCACTTTTATTTCTAGGCATGGGTCAGATTAATTCGAACGGAGCGAGCGGTGCGAGTCACGGAGGGCGCGGAGGGCAGGGATACTCGACCGTCAAAGCAACGGAACCTTATGGAAATATATTCGAAGAAAGCACTTGGGGCTCCGGCGGGGGAAGCAATGCAGTTCACGGCAACAACGGCGGGCGTGGTGGTGGCTACGTTCATATATATACTACCCAAAGCATAGAAATCAGTGGCACGATAAAAGCAAATGGCGCTAGCCCCTCGGTAAAGTAGACACTAAACAATTCTGCATCAAGATAGTTCTTTTATAATGCATAAATAACATCATTCGCGAATTTCATGCAGTAACGTCGTATTAAAAGTACAGAAGCAATATATGCGTTAATGATAAAGAGAAAACTACAAAATGCATACAAATTGAATGTTGTATGAATTCGTAAGAATAGGCACTGTATATTTAGTTAAACATGTAAATTATGACTTTCTATTAAAAGAATTCTGATGGCGGAGGTGGCAGTGGTGGCAATATTCATATGGAGACTGATGAATTATTTGAACTTACCGGAAACATATATTGCAATGGTGGGTCGGTTTCGGGCAAAGGCGGGGGCGGTTCTGGAGGAAGAGTACACGCCTCTTTTCGATATGCCGATTACCATAGCGGATATGTGCAGGCTAAGGGTAGGGCTTTGTTTCCTTTATTAAAACCAAGTTTTAAATGATAACATCTTGTGTATTTTACGGATAGTCGATAGGTTTTTATTATATACGTTTATACGTGTAACTTTGGTCCTACCGTCTAGAATGTACAGCAGTATTTTTTCATCCAGATCAGTAGTAAACGAAGCTAAGATCTTTGACAGGTAAGCATTCTACACTCGTTACTTTTAACAAATATCGTGACATTATCAAAGAATATTGAGTATAATGCGAACATCTAGCAGAAAATTCTACTTGCTTGTTTCTATTTTCGAGCAAACGCATATCCGCATCCATTGTCTCTCGCTGATTATTTTTGTATGAGTTTTTTTTTATTATTTTATCATTTGAACAAAGAAACGCCTTTTTATAATTATGGTAGTAAAATAATATACTTTAATTGATTCAAATTTGATGAATATATTACATGTATTGACTCCATATTTTAAAAACAGTAATTAAGTATCAGTGTCAAACTAAATCATAGAGAAAACATTAAAACCAAAGATGCAATTTACTTTTCAAAGGTGGCAGTTCGAGTCAAGGAGAAAATGGTGGTCCAGGAATGTCATACTTTGAAGGCTTGACAATCCAAAACCTCCGCATAGATAACGACTGTCAGCAACCACAGGTATCATCTGTCCTACTGATTTTATACTGAAGAGGTGTATCCTATAGATTTTTTAATTAGTGGGCCAGTCTCTTCGATTCGATTCGATTCAATATCTTGCCATATGGATGGCCAGATCAACTGTTATCAAAGCACTGATGACAACAATTAGCTCACATATGATTTCGAAGTATATGAGTCCTGTCTAAGTCGTTTTCGGGCTAAAAACACACTTTCCTGTTCACCTGTCATATTTACTACAAGCTTCAAAGAACACAAAGGTTGAACGGTTTTATAGCATATATACGAAACTCTGGTTCGGAACATATTTCATCAAATCTGTGAAAAGAATATCAGAAACAGGCTTGTTTGGCATTCTCAATATGATCGACCACGTGATACCGTAACAATAAATTATCAGAGTCTATTAACAATAAACACGACCTATTCAGATCTAGCCTAGTTATACAAAGCTTCTATAACTTTTGCAGTTATTACTTTGTTCGCCAGGTAACATAAGTGCTTTCAAATACATTTTCATGTCCATATTGCGAAGGTTTACTTCTGTTCCCTTTGCCGGAATTGTAGCTTGCAAAGAACGACTTTGCTGCAAAGCCCATGGCAGTTAAGATTGTAAAGGATTGACGCATTGCTTTCTGAATTCGCCTTACAGCGATCCACTTGCTATTTATCTCTTAGTATAGAAATCGATTGCAGTTAACGTTGTTCCGGAAGAGGTGGACACGTGTTTCAGGGGAACATCGAAAATTTACGTCTAGAGAAGCAGTTTGAGATGAAGCACATAAAAACATATTAGTCGTTTGTGTAAAGTGTGGTGCATTACTCTCTGCTTAATATATATTTTCAGGTTACAATACAAACAGGAAGTTATGCCGGAAGTGATGAATATTCCGAATACTTTAAAACTGGTAATAAAAATACAACACTTGCTTAGGTCAAATACACCTCAAATTTTGTTATTTTCAAAGAATTAAGAAACAATTAAAGTTCAGAATCATGTTCATACCGCTAAACTGAAAAAACTTACAGAAAATAAGTCAGACTCAAAAACTTTGTGGAAAACTTTAAAAGGTATTGGTCTCCCCTCAAAAAAAGCTCAGTGTTCTTCTAATAACATAGGACTGAATTTAGATGGTGAAATATGGTTTGATAAGCTAAAAGTAGCTGCAACATTCAATGCAATTTATACTTCTGTTGCTTCTAAACTTGTTGAGAAACTTCCATCCTGTTATAACAAATATTGAAAAAATATTTCTCTCTTGTTTCTATACTGATAAAGGTGTTAAACCTATTAGTTGTTCTTTTTCAGTTGTATGAGAAAACAGAGTTTTAAAGTACTTAAATAAGCTCAGTGCTAATATAGCTACTGTTCTAAATCAAATACCAGCTAGATTTGTACGGGACAGTGCCTCCATCATAGTTAGCCCTCTCACTCATATTTTCACTTTGTCCTTTATTCAAGGCGTAGTACCGGATGATTTAAAGTCTGTCCGCGTTGCTCCTTTGTTTAAAAAAATGACAAGATTGAGTTTGGTAATTATTGACCGGTGTCAATTCTTAGTATTGTATCAAAAAATTTTGAAAAAAATGTATATGATCAACTTGAAAAGTATCTGGTTGAAAAAAAATATAGTTTTCAGTCTGGGTTAAGGCGCGGGTTTTCGACAGATACATGTCTTGTACACTTATCTGACTATATAAGATTCCAAATAGATAAGGGTCATATGATAGGGATAGTACTGCTTGATCTCGAGAAGGCCTTTGACACTGTTGAGCACAGTATTCTATTGATGAAGCTTGAAGCCCTTGGGCTAAGTGAAGATGCCGTCAGATGGTTTAGGTCATACTTATGTGATAGACATCAACTGGTTGCTGTGACTGGTACATCATCTTCTCTCTTTAGTATGACATGTGGTGTCCCCCAAGTGTCCATACTCGGGCCTCTTTTATTTTTAATCTACGCCAATGACATATCAGCAGTGGTAAAAAAAAATTAGTTTTATATGCTGATGATTCTGGCATATTGGTTACAGGTAAATATAAAAACCAGATTGAAACTGTATTAACCAGGGAACTGGAAACAGTCAGTGAATGGCTTATTTGTAACAAGTTATCTTTGCATCTAGGCAAAACAGAGTCCATTTTGTTTGGCTCAAAACCAAAATAAGGTCTCAATCCGGTATGGAAATATCATGTAATGGCAAGATTATTGATGATGTCCATTCAGTTAAGTATCTTGGCGCCACTTTGGACCAAAGCCTGTCTGCATGGTGAGCCTATGGCAAGGTCAGTAATTAGTAAAGCCAACGCTAGGTTAAAGTTCCTGTATAGAACACATAATTTAGTAATTATCGAATGTTGACCAACGAAGTAAAGTGTTTTGGTCAGATTAATGCCGTAGATTACCATGCAACATATCCGAATATTAGCGAACGGATACACATTGGCGAATATTCAAATGCAAGGGAAGTATTCTTATAACGGTTGTGGATCAAACTTGAAACTTAAAATCAAACTGACGTTCTTTACAGCTCATCTTACATAATAGTTAGATAAATAAGTACATTGTACTCTACAATACGCACACACTATCTTTCTTTGGAGTGTTTCAAAGAAAGACTTCTTACGTAAAAGTCCTTGTTTGATTACAAATAATGCTCCACTACATATGTAATACCATTTATTTAAATTACCTGATATATTATATTTCTTTTCTTTTATGATAAATGTTCATTTTGAATTTTTCTTTTGAAGGCGCTATCGCGTACTTACATCCACAAAACGATGGCTATACTTACCTTTTTACTCATGTTGAATTATACGGAGGAGCTCATCTAGCCTTAAATGGTACAAGTACAACACTGAAAACAGAGTTTATGTACGGTGACGACACTGGACAATTTCACATTGGACCAGGTCAAACGTTTGAACTCATGGAGGTAGGTAACGTTTTAGTACAGTTGTGGGTAAAACAGACATATTTAACGGCATTGGTACTTAATATCAAAATTAGATGTGGAAGTGCAAAGACACATAACACCAAAACTTTAAAAATTACTGCAGTTTCTTGGTTGTATTTATTATTGCTACATAGGCGCGGTTTCCTTGCAGATGTAGGTTCGGGTTTAAAAACATTTTTATTGAATTTTCCAATTTAACCAAATGTGACGAGTTTATTCGATTGCTGCAAGTAACAAACGGGCGTAATCCAAATGGTTTATAAAAATGTTATGACAAAGTCAGATATAGAAAATAGCTGTAGAGGCTAATGGGATTTGAGATATTTGTATTTTATATAAAAAGGTATCTGACTATAAGCGGACAAATGTAACGTACGAATTGTTCCTCTACGATGGGGCGACATGGGTATTGCCAACATCAACTGTGGAGTTCCGACAGGTGCTTGACCAGCAAGAGCTCGGAATGGCAACTTCCGCGACGTCATGTCCGTCAAACCAGCTCAGATCTTCATCTGGACATATCTGGGGAAACGTGGACGGAACAAATGCGCACCTTCTGATCTCGACAGGTACAAATTCAGCTTTTGTTTCTAATAAATGTGCAGTCAACATCGTAAATATAACTAGTTTATAAGTATCAATAACTCATTTGTCGTTACCTTTGCTGTTTTATTAAAGGTGCAACAGTAACGCTTGGAACAGCTGGTATTCGGTCTCTAACGACTGCTAACCTTACGATACAGGATGGAGGAACGCTAATACTTTATACTAATTATGGCGACAAGAATGATGTGTGGAACCTCGAGGTAGGATATATAAAGCATTTGTAGCAATCCTTGTATTGTGGTGCATATAATTGTAACTTTCAAGAATTTAGGAGCTGGTAATGTGATACGGTGTATGTTCAGAGTTTAACAGCTTAGATGTTCCTCCGTTATATGAGTGAATAGTAACTTGTTAACACACACACCGATGACCAAACTCTATGATTAATCAGTAAAGTAATGAAATACTTATGAAAAGTGATTTTGCTAAGGTATACGAAAACTGTGTGAGAATGCGCGTTTTTTTGATGGTGAACTTTTTAATTCATCATTTAATATTGCGATATGATAAATAAAATACACATATGTAAGTTTCAAAGGTGTCACCAATTTTATGCATACACTATTTTTACTGCTGGCTCCTGCTCTGTAAGGGGTAATAAACGCGCGATTCAATTCAATTCGATATTTTTCAATTTTTATTTAGAGCTAGGCCCATACGGGCATCAGCCTTATAAAGGCAACATATGTTACCAAACAAATAGCATATATAAAATAATCAAATAGGAATGTTTATCCAAACTCCCTGCACAATTATTTCCCATTTCAGTATACAGTACATCGTCAATACAAATATTAATTTTCAAATGAGACACGTGAAAATCACTAAATTGTTGTACTATGCAAATGCAAATTCATATAGACCGGTTTTTTTAGCATCTCGGTGCACTTTATTGAAATGTGATTTGAGATTAACTTTAATCTCATTGAACCAAAATGCATGTTGAACTTCGTATCAATGATTGGGCTGTATTTAGGTTGAATCCAAAGTTTTCACAATTCCATATAGGAAAGCTGTTGCAATACAGAGATAGTTTAGTTGACAATTGAATGTACAATTTAGGTAAGAAAGGGAACCAACACTGGCAAAATAACTATCGAAGCCGGTGGCAAGCTGCAAGCAACAAATGTAAAGATCAAGACAGACATATTGAAGGTTGACAAGCTCGGGACACTGACGTTGTCTGGTAAAGGTCTCTGGGATGGCACTGGTGTGGGAATATCATACGCAGGGGGAAGCTTCGGTGGTCGCGGTGGAAACGGTTACAATGGTACATCGTCTGCTTATAATAAAAAAAGTTAATACTGAAGTGTGATGTAATGAATCATTAAATTAAGACTATTGAAGTCTACATTCATCATTAATCTATATCTTTATTTTGTATTTATTTTATGCCTCATTATATTTAAGAAATCCAGTCCAGTATACTACAAAATATCAAATGGGGATGAATTGAGAAGCTGTAATGGGTTTCTTTTCGATTTTCCCTTTTTGTTTGTGTTCTGTTGTTGTTTATTTTATTCTTATATTGACTGAAAGATATGGCTTCTTTGATGATAGGTAATTTCCCACATGTCGCATCTGCACTTAAAGGTGTTATTCCGCAGTTTTTGTTATGTAATTTCATTTCAGAAAAGCACGCATGCTGTTCCAGTGTAAGATCTTCGACCTGTGTCCTATCACTAATTGTCACTATAAAAATTTGTTTATTATATTCACATCCCCTTTGAAAGGGGCAACCTTTCCTGACTTTTGATAAACTGTCTATGAAAACTTACCTCGTGTTTCCTTTACTTTACTACAGGTATATACTAGGCAGGTAAACTTATAGTTATCATTGTTTAACTATCTGACAGCTGACCAAACTGTCATACCAGAATGGTTCCCTGCATTGATTTGAACTTTCGATCTCCCGCATTCATGACGAATGCCTAAACCACTAGACCATAGAAGGTGGATAAACGTGACACATCCATTAGGCAGTCCGCAAAAACTGACAAAAAAAAATTACCACAAGATATGCAACGTTTGATGCTGATTGAAAACGTTGCGTGTCAACTGTTAAACATGAATCATTTAACTTTCACAGTAATAACATGTGTATACTTTATGTGCAGGAGGTACCCCGGGAGAAACATACGGCGAGGTGTACAACTCAGTTCACATGTTCGGTAGTGGTGGATACGCTGCGACGTCTAATTATGGCGCTGGTGAGTTGTTACACGAGCTTTTCGCGCCAGCAAACCTGACAGATTTAAAGTCACTAAACCTCACAATCCGACTGCCTCTATACTAGTACATTGTTTGAAACTGAAGTCTTAAAGCACGTAAAAACTCTAATCCCCTCAGCCGGTTGTTAGGACACCAACAAAGTAGGCCTATCATAATGAACAACCTGGAACCTGAAAATAGAATAAGGTCACGTGAACACATTGCCAGGTGAACTTATAATACAATCGGTGTCTGACTGCCTTTCTTTCCTGAAAATTTTAGTTCCTATTTAACCGTCGAGGCCAAATTCCTGCAGTCTGAGACCATTCTAGCCCTATTTTCCGAACCTGTACAAAAACCTGCAAATATTTCACACTAGGTGACACTGTTTCTGGCTTGCAACTATCTAGATAAGTAAACAAACACATGAACATGGTGCTTAAGCACGAAAATATTTGCAAGCAGTAAAAGAGACCCCCTGTAAAAAGCTGGATTTTCTGCTGTAGAGCTGATTTCCTTGTTTACAAAAGTCACCATCTGCGCATGTCATCTCTGCACTGGCTTTCCAGACCCATGTTTTCCATTTGCAAACATGCAAAATAAAACTCAAACAACAAAATCTGGCACTTAAAAGATTTAAAGTTCACAGGGCTGTTTAATTTCCTATATCTCTAAACTTTATAAAATTACCCCTGACCAATTCGAATTTGTGGCTAAAAGTGTGGAGTGCCACCTAAACACAATAATGACATCGAATACAATCAGGTTCTATCGTCATATTCACGTTGTAGTTCTACCCAGTATATACACGTTTAGCGTAAAGGCAGAATATCTAAGCTATTTTAACAGATTTGCACCTGCTCCACCTGTTTATGCAAAAGTTTCAGTTTTATCTTTAACAACACATTTATAATGTACTATATTTACTGTACGCCACATTATATCATGTCAAATTTGTCGATACTCGGCTATTAAACTTATAGCATTAACATTATGGTTTTCGTGAAACTGCTGATGTTTGATATGTTCGGTAAATGAAATATTTCAGGTGGCGGTATCCTTGACCTGGAGATTAGCCAGATCCTGCAAATTGAAGGCACTATCGAGTCGAACGGACTAAACGGTTACGACACGAGCGTTGCCGGAGGAAGTGGTGGATTTATACTAATAAATACACGTGACCTCGAAGGTTCTGGATTGATACAGACTAGTGGTGGTGCTGGTGGAACAGGAACGGGGGCTGGAGGTGGCGGAAGAATTGCAATATATTACAAAACATCTCAGTTTTGGCTTGGCACTTTGAGTGCAGGGGGAGGAAACGGTAGCGCTGGTATCGGCGGTGCAGGAACTGTCTACATGAAGGTTTAAATTATTGTATTTCATAGTTTTTGTGTCGCCCTTTCGGAGAAAATGCGATACGTAGGAATCGCTTTTACCGTCCGTCGGTTCGTCGGTCCGTCACATAAACTTAACGTTGGCTATAACTCATTTCTCAAGATTTCTTCATCAAACTTTACAATTGTATTGCTTATGACAAAAGGGATGTGATGCTGCCAGATTGTGTAGGTCAAGGTCATATTTGACAGAGTTATGTCCCTTTTTGTACTTAGATTTTGACTAATAACTTTGCCATTTCGCAAGATTTCTTCATCAAAATTTCAAATTGCATTGCTTATGACAAAAGGGTCGTGATGCCGCCAAACTTTTTAGGTCAAGGTCGTGGTTGACAGATTTATGCAACTTTTTGTTCTTAGATTTTGTCACAAAATTATTAGTTATTCAGACAAAACGTAAGAGGGCGACACAAGTGTTCTACGGAACACCCATCCAGTCTTATTTGCTATTGCATAAATCGTAGCTCGTCTTTAAAATAAAGTTTTTTTCTGCCATAAAAGTTTGCAATATAAAAATATATATCTGCCACACCCAATTTGGTTTTGCCAATTTGGGCTGATTAAAACTTGGTCATATCAGACTGCATTTATGCTCTTGTGCGTGCAGCTTACTCCACTCTATTTGGAACTAATCTTAACCTGATGATGATTTCCGTTTAAATTATCACTTGTGTATTTTATTAAGCTGTTAACTGAAACCAAAACCAATACTGAAAAAAATACAATTCACCAAACTCGGACAACATGCCAGTATACTGTCAACGGCCAACATCAATTTTAACACAGCATGGTTTTTTGTTTGACAACGGTCATCATGTTCGTGCATACCTCCCGCGTGTCACAGGCACCGATTCTGTTTGTGAATTTCAGGATATGGTTACAGATGCTCAGAATGAAACGTTGATCATTGACAATTTTGGTCTAAGACCGTCTCAATTAGAGATAACTGATCATACATACACGGACGTTACCAGCCATGGCGGCCGAACTTGGATTGCAGATAGCACCCTCGACAAAATGGACACAATTAGGATTGTCCGAGACGCACACATAGCAATATATCCTACTCTGACGTCGTAAGTATGGGCTTAAGATGATTACAGGTCATTTATTATACAATTAGAACTTCCAAAAATGTGTATAGAGTTTATGGATATGTATATTAAGCAGATGCATTGTAGAGAATCTTTTAAAATCAATTTTGTATGTACAAATGTATACCCTAACATAATAGAGTTTAGTTTCGTTTATACTAATTTATTTTAGCTCGATTGTGAAGAAAGCTTAAAGCTTATCGAGTCACTCTCGAGTCCGCCTCCTGGTCAAACCAGTACTGATGTGAGAAAGTAAGTTCATGACCCCAGTGGGGCTTGAACTCGCAACCTCCGGGATGAGCGGCAGACACCTTAACCTATACTCCACCGCTCCCTTTGATCACCAGCCAAATTGTTTCAGGCACTTTTGGATTATGGCTCTTGAATTACGCTTTAGCATTGTCCGCTCTCTAAATCAAACAGTTTTCACCTGATCATCACCAAACTTAATGAAAATATTTGTGAGCATTATATCTAGGGCAAGTTCGATAACCAGCCAAATCACCCAAGGCACTTTTGGATTATGGCCCTTGAATTATGCAAAATTGGTCAAATTGGCCTTCACCACTCTCTAAGTCGAAGAATCCACTCTTCGTTAAACTAAGTGAAAATATTTGTGGGTGTAATATCTAGGCCAAGTTCGCCTAATTGCCCTAGGTACTTCTTGATTATGGCCCTTAAATTATCGAAATTTCTCAGCTCTTTAATTCAAAAATGATTTGTAAAATCTATCAACTGCCGGATACTGAGTTAATCATCTCTGATGGGCGTATTTTGTGAGAGTTTGGCACTCTTGTTTGTCATTTCTTTGAATTTGAATTTAAATTTTTTTATACTAATGCTCGAAATTTAAAAATATGTTTCGTTTACAGAGAGATCTTCCAACTCCGTGCTGACAGGTTTCAAGGCGACACAATGGGAATTCTGCACGTTGGACCTGGACAACAAGTTATTGTTCAACATCCTGAAGATCTAGAATTTCTGGTGAACGTTTATGTGTACGAAAACGGCGTGTTGATTCTGCCGACCGATTTCATCTGTTATAACATTGAAATGCATATTTGGTATGTTTTATGATTACAGTTACGTCGTAAGTTGTATGATTGCGTGAATGTCCACAATTTTTATGATGTTTTATACCTACATCTTATCCCTAATTGTTTACGATTATTCTTTTGCCCATACGTTTCATGATAACATGTTTTCAGTTTTATGATAACGTCTATGCATGTTTATATAAGTTTATACAATGTAATTATATGTTTATGTTAAGTATATGATTATAACGTTTCATGTTCGTAAATATGATATATGAATTTTTGTAAAAATGTTTTGTGATTAAAATTACAAATGTTCGTCCCTAATGTTTTAGACTGCATGATTGTCTTACAAGTTATGCTTGTATGTATCATTAAAGGGGAACGATAGGCGTACACGATTTGACTGTGGGCAACGGTTGCACACTGTATCTTGGCAGCACGGGAAAAACTACTCGCACGGGAATTTCCCCTGACGATGGAACATTCGATTTTGAGGACATAATAGTTGCTGCCGGTGGAGAGATCACTTCAACCCGGGATCTTGCTGGTGCAAATGACGTCATAAACATTAAGGTCTCGCAAAAAGAACTTTTATTTGCAGTAATTTTGTTGCCTTAGTGGAACTCTATCGACCTTTTTTATTTACCCAAAAGTTTAACATTAAATATTGCTTATTTTCCTTATTTTTAGAAGAAAAAAAAAGGAAAAAAAATGCATCGAGTTGATTTTGTTGCTTAGAATTTAAGAATCTTATCATCTTATGACTTTTTGTTTGCATTTGCGCATTTTCACTTCGGAGATAGTGCAAAGTTGTTCTTTGCCATAGGATCTGGAGATAGAGCAAATAATTACTGACCTGACCGCTCATACCCACTTAATTAAATCATGTGACCGAAAGTCATTGAGATAAAGCAGAATAATGCGTACATTGGCATCGTGTCTTCTAAGTTGTGGTAATATACATAACCTGTTCAGAGGTTAAAAACACGGATTGGCCGGGACAGGACGTGATAATCGGCCGGCAAGGAGCTATTAGCCAGTGAATTAGTGGTGACCTTTACGTGTATCTTGTAACAGTCATAAATTTTATGTTCTTTGTTTTTAATGATCTCCTTTGATTTGATTCAATAGATATCTCGGTGGCGGCCATTTTATCCAAGAAGTGACGTCATTTGTAGCCGTTGACGTCGCTTGTCCCCTTTCTGAGGGCCTATTATCGCATAATCGGTCCTCACGCGCGGGCCAATTTTTGTATAATGCCTTGACCATATCGTATCGTATATTAGTGCTTTATCGTTGGTACCGGTTTCCCATATGACCAACGCCCCCAGAAGAGGTTAGTTATTTTAGGTTTCGGAGGATAGTGCAAGATACAGAAAGCTTCCCAATTCCAGAGACACCCCTGGTTCTTATACATGTCAGGTGTATAGCACCCATACAATGGGACCTCGGTTTTAGTCTCATCCGAAAGAGTGTTTGTAATTTTAGTTGGTCAGCCCCTGGAATCGAACCCGCTACCCCGAGATTACAAGTCTCGTGCTCTACCGATTGAGCTAACCGAGCTGACCGTAAAGATAATCATCATTATACTGTACAATGTTGTTACTATATATAGTAAAATATGTATTATAATGCAATTAAACCTTTTAGGCTAAAACGCTTCGTGTGAAGGGCGAAGGAGTAATTCATGCAGTTCATGTGAACATCGAGGCAGAATATCTTGTAATAGATGATCTAGGTGAAATCAGTGGTGACCTTCACACGGTTGACTGCGATGCTGCATTCAGTGGAACTTCCGGGTCATCCGGCACAGGTACATTACTCCAGTTTAACGTTTAAATAGGTGTGGGAGGAATTGAAGAATAATAAAAAGTTTTAAAAACAGTAAGAAACGAACAGTCGATTTGTTGTTCAACTTTAAAGAGCATTAGTTTCTTTACGATCAAAGAAATCATTTTTTACTGGTAACTGCAGTTTTGACAGATTTGTTCGATTGCGTTTTGCGCCAGTCTTAGTGGCCATTTTCAAGATATAGCAGACACAGAAATTTGCAAATACACCAAAATTTCAATACCATGCCAGGATAATGCGTACATGAATCACGCATAATATACATGTATCGTAAACGTGTTCAGTACTGAATCATGTGACGTTTTTCATTTAGGTGCGGGTCATGGCGGACAAGGAGGAGGAAACAACAATAACAAGATCACGGGTAGCACATTCGGTCAGTTGTTCGAACCCACTGATCGAGGTTGCAGTGGTGGGGATGCATCAGTTTCTGGCAGTAGCGGCGGTCTCGGTAGTGGGGTAATATATTTGAAGATTACAACCGAGCTGCAGAATGATGGTGAAATCACCTGCAATGGTGGAGATGGAACAGGTGCCAGTGGAGGGGGCAGTGGCGGCTCCATCCTTATGGACATTGCAAATATCAAGGTATTTTCGTAATAAAATGCCTAATACTTAACACAACATATACGACACCAGTATTTGGCTCCGTGTAGTTTAGACGAGTCTAGAAGCCTCAATTCTGCTTCATAAACCTAAAATTCTAAGGAAAAAAAATCTACTCTCTGGTTTAGCCACCAGCGCTCCCAAAAAAGTAAAAGATGGAACCGACTCGTTCAATAGTCTATACAAGATACTAAAAACTTAATTCTTTGTCTAGTTACAAGTACATGTATATGATATTCTATTGACAATGAAGAGATTTAAAACTAGTAGTGTTATATCGCTGCCGACAACCATTTTCGTAAAGGTCGAATGTAAAATTAATTTTACGGTATCTTAGCACATTTGATCTGAGTCACTTTTCTACCGCTTGTCCATCCGTCTGTATTGTTA
>JAFMSR010002190.1:0-24991 GCA_022818135.1 Saxidomus purpurata | reverse complement strand
TAAACATCAGTGGATTAAATGTAAAATGTAATTGTTTATGTTACAGGGCAATAAACCTGTATTTCCCAGCAAATGCTGTAGTTTATGAAGATGGTCTGCTGAAAGTGCCGTCCAAAATTAGCTTATACAACTCGAAGAGCACAGTATATGGCACCATGGGAGGAGTTACAGATGTTACACTGACAAAATCCACTCTAGATTTAAAGAATACTGGCAGAACAGAGGTATAGAATAAAGTAACTTTTAGAAATTGGAGGGTTTACACATCATACTTATACCACTACCTTCCATTTACTTAATGACCAAAAACTTTACACCTCTGAAGTGTAGCAAAAGTGATAATTGGGCAGTAATTATGATATTATTGCATATCTTGCAAAATCCTGTGGACTTTTTGGGCAAACTTATTTTCGTGTGAAAATAAGTTGGTTGCAATTATTAATTGGTTTACGGTATTACTGTGTACATACATAACTAAAACATGTGTATTAATATGTATTAATTGTATGACATAGTATATAAATGGCTGTTATTTAGAGTGGTTGATATAAGCTGCAGGAACTTGGGTTTACAATCCAAGTACAATAAATCTAAACCTTTTCTTCTGTCTGGTAAAACTCCTTTACAATGATTTGCAGGGCAGCAAAACTGGCGGTGAATTCTCTATTTCAAACATCAATGTGATGGCAGAGGGTGTTCTCCAACTGTCTGATGACGAACAGTATCATTTAAAAACTGATGACTTGTACATTGCTCCTTCCGGCTTGATTCAAGCATCCAATGTACTCATTGAAACTGCTACAGTAACCATTGAGGAAGGTGGTGTTTTTGACCTTAGTGAAACCAGCGACATAAGGTCTGGTTTAGGTAAAGAAATTGATGAAGTTTCTATTTATTAGCTCATGTAGGGCAAAGGCTCCTGCAACTTCTTTCAAGATTAGTTCTTAGTGTTAGCATCTGTCATCTAGCAGCCAGCTTTTAATTTTGCTTTTTTACACACTAGTAAATGACTGTTACAGTAATATCACAGGTACATTTCTTTGAAACATTTTTCTTGAACATCTGTGTGTTTGATATAAGCAGTGTTAAGATCTAGCGGAAATATGTTTGACCAACAATATGGTCAAAATGAAAACATTATTCTTGTAGAATGCCATAAAGTACATGCATTATTGTAACAAGGTCTATATTTATCAAGGAAAAACAATGTCTGTTATTTTAGGTTACTTGCCCAATTATGGTGCTGGCCATAGTGGAGAAGGTGGGGGTTACTACAACAGCACGTACAATAAATACGAGAGAGGAACAGCTTATGATGATTACAAGGAGCCAACTATGGCCGGCTCCGGGGGAGATTCAACAGCTGGTGGGGGTGTTATCAAAATAGAGGCATCAGGAACTGTGGAAATACAAGGAGATATAAATGCTGAGTATGAATTCCTTGCATAGCTTGCTTTCAGGAATTTTCCTACATTTGTGATATACTGTGTCGTTGGGCAAGACATGATAATTATACACTGACCTTCTCTCTTTGATGTTGATGTTGATTCCATCTGGAATAAGTCCCGAAAGTGATCTATATAAATTGTAAGAACTTGTTCGCAATCGAGAAAAAATAATTTGGTTTAAATTATTTGTGCCTCGAGTCCCATACCATATATAGTTAAACATGTGTAAGTGGCCACCTAAATTAAGCATGCCACCTGTTTTAAACAGCCAATTCTTATGTATCCTGATTAGTAGCCAGTTTTAAGTAACTTTCTCCCTTTATTGGTTACTTTTGGTACGTCCCTTGGCCTGCTGGTTTTACTAAATTTATAAATTTCAGTGGTGGAAGTGCAACTTCAGTGGATTTGGATGGGAATACTGGCAATTATGGTGGAGCATCTGGTGGCAGTATTTGGATAGCATGTGGTACAGCAAGAATTGGAGGTATGTTTCACTACATTGAATCTTACTATCTATAGCTGAATTTGAATGCTCCCTGAAGGGGAAACATATAGTTATAGCAGTATGAAGTCTAGTCTTACATTTTACAATTTGGAGTCATTAAGTCAAAGGGTCAAGGTCACAGGGGCCTGAAACTTTAAAATCTTCAAGTACAGGGTCCACACATCAAAGGTCAAGTTCACAGACTGTGAGACACTACTTTTGGGGCATTCGTCACTTAAGATGGACAGCTCTTGTTTTTTTCACAAGTAATATGTAAATTACCTATTTCAGGTCGTATTCATACAAATGGTGGCTCAGCGACAAGCTCAGGGGGTGGTGGAGGAGGATTTATTGCTATTTATTTTGATGATGGATATGTTGATGATCGCTACATTACATCATATGGTGGCTCTACATCGAATGGTGAAACAGGTGCAGCAGGAGTCATCTATCTTGAAGAAAATGGAAATAGAAAGGTATGTTAATGTAAACCCTGAACTTTACTTGTCGGGAAACATCTACCATGAGGTATTGGTGTAGATCAAAACACAAAAAGAAATTATAGTGTAATTAGTAAATAGTTTCACTGAGAACTGTATCTATAGATTTAACCCGGTTATTGTTTATAGAATTTATTTAGTCCATTATCAAATAATTTATTTGTTTAGATCATTATCAATACAATTTAATTTCTTTTAGGCCATTTTAAATAAGAGTTTAATGTTATTGGCCATTATCAGTAGAATTCATATTTGTGAGCCATTATCAGGAGAATTCATAATTGTAGGCCATTATCAAGACTGATAAAGCTTCAGACTGCTTATCTACCATGGCTGTTACTCAAGAGACTACAGTCACACAGCTGGACACTTTAGAAGTCATTGGTCCTGCCACTGCTGGTTTCCTGGCTCGGTCATCCACACCGGCACTGAATGCTCAAGTTGGAAGTATCAGTGGGAACAGTAACTCACTGATTAGGATTGATCAATATGTGGAATTGTATTGGGCAACAAGAGTTGGCAAACTGGATGAGTTGTATGTGCACACAAATATATATGTTAGAGAAAATGGAAAACTTGATCTACCGAAAACTGTAATCATTGATAAAGGCTGGTCTCTTGATGTATGTGGAATGATTACTTCCAATGTTAATGAAATGACAGTTGAGGATGACGGAGCTTTATCGATCTCACATCCGGCATCTGATCTACAAGTACATTCTCTTGTCATTGGTTATGGGGGAAAACTTGAAGGCTCAAACTATTGTGACAGTACAACTAATAAGGTCACTCTACAGGTAACATACTTTAATACAACAAGTGATTTTAGCCTTGATACAGCTAGGTTTTCTCTCAGTGCATCAGTACAAGGCACTGTTTCACCAACAGGAACAACGACTGCTGCAAAGTCCCAGTGTCCCACAAGTGGCTCGATCACCCTTAAGAGGAATCAGTATTGTACAATGTCGACTGGCACCCATGGTACATATTCATCTATCACAGTGAATGCTGGGGCAGAGTTGAGGATAGATGGGAGCAAGACTGGAGCAGGCACAACCACAATCAAAGCAACCAACATTGATATAAAATCTGGTGGATTGATAACAGGTGTTGGTAAGGGATATAAAACAGGTGGAAGTGGGGCAGCAGCATCCTCTGGGGAGGGAGCAACATATGGTGGTAGAGGGGTAAGCAATACAAAATCACCGTACGGCTCAATCACAGCACCTACTTCATATGGAAGTAATGGATATTCGGCTACTGACTCTTCTGGAAGAGGTGGTGCACAAGTTAAGTTAGAAGTCACAAAAACCATTACAATTGATGGTACCATTGACATGAGTGCTGATTCAGGCGAGGGAGGCAGTGGTGGCTCAGTACATGTTACTGCAAAGACAATAGCAGGCGATGGTTATATTAAAGCAGAGGGCAGTTCAAAGGGTGGTGGAGGAAGGGTTGCAGCTGTGGCTTCAAATTCTTACACCTTTACTGGAACTGCATCAGCTGTTGGTGGGGAAGATGGCTCTGGAAACAAGGGTTCTTCAGGTAAAGTTTACTCTGTGTTAGTTCTTTCAAACCTTTGTATAGACTACTTTCAATAAAGACCAGGGAGAAGAAGAGAATTACTATTCATCTGTAATAGAAACACCTGAAAAGGATACCTGTCAACAAACACTATGTAAGCTTTTCCTGACCAGAGGTCTTTGTTCACAGGTTTGACTGTATTTCTATTTGAGAAATAATATATTTTATGCATTCCTGTATTTTATCATCAAATAAAATACAGTCAGGAGTTTGGTTGCATAGTAACTGTAATAAAATGGTTTAATTATTTGTATCTAAATGATTGATTGTATTTTATTCCGCAATAAAATACTAGAAGGCATTTATAACTAACCAGGTTTTCAGTGAAATTGAAAATCCTGGTTATTAGATTGGGGTACATCATTAGGTAGGCATGTGAGCAGTGTCAAACAGGCGGTTGCCATGAAAACTGTATGTAGGTAGTTTATATGGAGATGTAGCTTGGGCTTGCATTTGGGGTCCCTTGGGTGAAGATCAAGGTAGCTTTTACTTAAAATAGAAAAACAGTTTCCTGCCAATTACTGGAGCTGGAAATGAGTTATTGCTATGAAACTTGGTACCTAGGTAGCTTATTTTGAAATGTAGGTTTTGAATACTGTTGGGGTCCTTAGGATCAATGCCAAGGTCACTGTTACTAAATATAGAAAAACAGTTCCAGCCAGTAAGATAAGATGGGAATGAGGTATTGCTGTGGAACTTGGCATGTAGGTAGCTTTAGATATATGCAAATTTTCTTCAATGGCATTTGGGGCCCTTGGGGACAAAATCAAGGCCTCTGTTACTAAAACAGAAAAACGGTTACCGGCCAGCAACTCAAATTGGAATCAGGTATTGCCATGAAACTTGGTATCGGGTAGCTTATAACCTTAACCATTTTTTACATTCTTTCCTAAACCATTTTCAATGCATGCAATACCTATAATAAGGTAATGATGAATATGTTAGTTTGCTTGCCTAAATAGCTGTTTAATTGCATGTTATATCTACATATATATATTGCATGCCTAAACTCTTGTTTAAATGTTGTTTGATCATCAGGAAATAGAGACACTTGCAATGACTTTTTTCCTTTAAAAAGAAAATGAAAAAAATCCTAGTTAGATGTTGAAAACCTGGTTTCCTGGCATTGTACCATTTCTTGTTTTGATTCTAATGTGGTATTGTCTTTGAAAAACACCCGAAACTATGTTGAAGGCCTGGCAACACTTCATTACTACTTAAAAACACTGTATGTGCTTGGGCGTGCTTGCTTACAGAGGTCACAAGTGTGTGATTTACTACACATGTTGCCCGTGGAGGAACATGGTGTATTTTATAGTAAAATAATGTACAGGTTGTATTCCTGTACATTTATTTCAGGAAAAGTTGCAGATTGTGTCAGAATTCATCATAACAAATATTCCTAAAACTTTGAGGAGATCTTCAAAGTATCATGATGACTAAAATGAAACCTGAAAATCTGGTTTGACCAAAAAATCCCTGTAGCATAATTTTTACTGAAACACTGTAACTGGAGACTGTAAAACCAAACATGAATAAATTGACTTATGTTTCTTTTAATCAAGTTAGCTACCTTACATGTGTGTTATGTAAGTCCTAAAAAATCCTTACTGATGAAATTCCCTTTCATTTTTATTCACAGGCACCATTTACTTGAAATATCCAAAGGTTGAAAAGGTGATCGTAAGTGGCAGTGGTACAGAAACAACACCTATAACTGATAACTTGAACATGCTGAGCATTGAAGATGGTGCTGCAGTCACTGTTGAAAGTAGTGTAACAATTGGAGAACTGGTAGATGATTCCTATGATGCTGCCTGCGAACTGAAGATCCTTGGAGGGAATACTTTGACAGCTTCAACTATGGGTAAACCTTATTTTGTTCCAAATACATTTATAAACGAAGTACTGATTTTATCTTTTTAATGAATGATTCTTTTGTGTGTTTTTAAGAAAAGTTTAATGTGAAAATTTGGTGATTAAATGATTAGTATCATGACAGAAGTATTACCGTAACTTGACAAGAGTAGGTCACTCTATGCTCATCTTCTTTATTAGTGTATATCTTGAAGTAAATGTTGGCTTTCAGTTGATAATGATTTAATTCTTTAAACTTGGATAGAATTATCTGAAAAATGTATTTGGATCAGTAACTGCCTTAGTCTAATGATTGGCATGAAGGAATATCAGTACAGTAGCTTTGCTATAATATTTGAATCTGGAAGTCAATGTTCAAGGTAACCAGAATTAGGCTCATGACTTTTTGGATCGGGTTGACATAGCACTATTAGACTTTTTACAGCTGTTGATTGTGTTTGAAAAATGTCGTTAAATGTTTCAATTAAGAAAGGTTAAGATCACATATAAGAAGGAATTAGGTCCGGAGCACTCTCGGTCAAAAACTTAACTATAGTATCTCATCCACAAATATATTGATTGGATTGCCCAGTCGATTTTGAAACTGGACATAGGATACCATTAGCCATTTAGATTTTATTTTAAAACTGGACAGATTGTGATTAATGCTTGCAATATTAAGAAAAAAAGCTATAAAGTTTTTACACATGATTATGATGATCTGTTTAAATTTCCAGGTGATGAACACAGAGGTTTTGCATGCAGTGTTGAAGTTGAAAATGAAGGAGCACTGACTGTCTTTGGGGAACTACTGATTTCTGGAGATCTGCCAGTACTTAATCTGCATGGTACATTGACAGCTGACAGCCTTTCTATAGATAATCATGGCACATTTGTTATAGCCTCAACAGGAAAAATTCTGGTTAATTCTTTGAAACTACAAGCCTGGTCAGAAACATCAGTTGCATTAAATGGAATGATTGGAAATGACAATAGCAAGATTGCTGTAGGTGCTTTTGACATGGGTTATCAGGCCAATATAACATTTGCTCACAGTGAATTGAACTTTGAAGCTACTTCATGTAAAATGGATGCTCTGTCAAAATTGATACTTGAAGGAGAAAAGAAAAAGATTACTATCAGCACCTCTGAATTTGTTCTGCAAGATGGAGCAGAAATCAATGTAAGTGGAAGTGGAGAACTGAATTCAGGCACAGGGTCTTCATCTGGCATAACAGGGGCTAGTTATGGAGGACAAGGAGGAAGTAACCAAGATGCAAACACATATGGATCCTCAGTTAACCCAGATGATTACGGTAGCGGAACATCTGATGCAAGAGGTGGAGGGATTATAAAAATAGTTACTGCTAGTGCTGAAATTGATGGGTCACTACTTGCTGACGGACAGGACTCTACCAGCACAGGAGGTGGAAGTGGTGGAAGCATTAATATTAACGCAGATACACTTACAGGTCATGGAGAGCTGTCTGCTAATGGAGGGTCAAGTTCATCAGGGGGCGGAGGTGGAGGGGGAAGAATTTCTGTTATCACTTCTGGCTCTTTATCCGATTTTCTTGGAGTTACAAATGCCTATGGTGGCAGCGGTTCAATAGAACCTGGTGCAGGGGGATCAGTTTATAAACAATATTCCCAGTCAGGTGGCTCACAAGTAAAGAAAGCTGTCATAGATAACAATGGTCAGATCTCAAGTGCATTCTCCTACATTGCAGGTGTCACAGAACTAACAGAACTGGAAATAAATAGCTACGGTCAGGTGAAATTTGAAGGAACATCTGAAACATTTACAATCGACACAATTATTGGAGATTATACAGGAAGCCTGACAGTTATGGATAATCAGGTCTTTGAAATTGCAACATCTTATGGAACTCTAACTGCATATGCATTAATGTGTAAATTAGTCATTGAAGAAAAAGGTGTAAGTACAGTTCCAGCAAAGGTTCACCTCACAGATAATGACTCAACAGGCAAAGACTGGTACAATTTGGAGGTGTATGGAACAATAATTGGAGTAAGAGACTTGACCGTGTCTTCTGGAGGTCAGGGTCTCATACACTCTACAAGCAGGTCCGGTTTTGCTGCCGACAGTCTGCAAGATATTGGCACATTGTCAGTGAACAAAATCGATGTTACGACTGATGGACTTCTTGAAATAAGCTTAGACAGCATGAACCCATACATTTTAGATATAATTCAGGAATTGACAGTAAAATATGGTGGAACTATAGCTGCAAGAAATTTACATATAATAGCACCAACAGTCGATATTGCTTACGGAGCTACACTTAATGTAGATGGTGGAAATATGGAACTTGGAGAAGGCCATGGTTTCTCTGGTAGGACTGGAGCTGGAGGCAGTTTTGGTGGTGCAGGAGGCTTCTCTGTTGATGATGTGACACCATCAACAAACTATACCAAACATTATATTGATTTCTATGATACATCAGGGGCTGTAGGAGGAAATGGCAGTGTTGAAGTTGGAGCAAATGCAGGTGGATTCCTGGTTTTAAATGTTGAAACTCTTACATTGCACGGAACAATAAGTGCTGATGGTGGAAATGCATCAATTGATGGTGGTGGAGGTAGTGGGGGAGGAATATATCTTAACAGTGAAGACATGTATGGTTCTGGCACAGTTTCTGTAAAAGGTGGAAGTGCAGTTGAAGGGGGTGGTGGAGGTGGTGGAAGGATATATGTTTACGCAAGTGGAAACTTTCATTTCCTTGGAGATTACGCACTGTGCGGTGGATCATCAATCAATGGACAGGCAGGAGGTTCTGGAACTTCCTTTGTTGCTTTCCGGCAAGCAGGAGTCCCTGGATTTTTAAACTATCTGTACTTTGACAATACATGTGCATCTGGGGCTAAGGAAGGAGTCACCTTTATTGATACACCCAGTAGTACCAAGCTGGTATTGGACAACATGATTATTGGTGATAACACAAAGGTATGGATCAGCACAGAAGGTCTGCATGCTGAAGCTAAAATATTGACATGTGGGACTGGAAGTTTAATTGTTGTGGGTGACTATGTTATTTTCAGTGCAGATACGGAGCAGACTTACAGTGTTATTGCTTGCAGTTTTGATCTTAAACAGTATGGGGAACTAAGGCTATCAAGTTCTGTACAGATGAATGGAGAAGCAAGTACACTTGAAGGTAGGTAGCTGTGTTTGTCAAAATTTGATCATGTAGAAAGATTATAAACCAGATGGTAGGAAAAAATTAGGTAAAACAATTTATGTTGCTTTTTGCACGAACATAAGAAATGTCTGTTTTTCCTTACAGACAGTGAAAAAATGCTATTATTTTAAGTACTAGGATGACTTTACTATGAGTAATATTGTTACAATAGTATGCTATATTATGAGGGTTCATTGTTCTTTTTTGTTTTGATGGACCCTTTATGGAAGTTTGAATGCATTTTGTAGGGTTTGAGTTTTGCAAGATTGAGCTTAATTGATTGATACGCTACACTAGACAGTGCTGAGGTCAATATATTGTTTTGCTGACATGTAAAAATCTGATATTTATCAAGGATGAAGTGCAAGATGAGAATTTATATTTTGTGGAACTTACAATGTATGCCTTATAGATATATGTAGGGAAAGTGAGGTCTTAGCCTTATTCTCAGGGTCTATACATACTTTTGGGGAATACTCCTGTGTTTGATCCCCATCTGTAAAATGGCAGTTGTGTCCTGTGCAAGACACAGATGAATTGTAAATCAACAGTGCCTCTCTCTCTAAGAATGTTGACAGATTTCATCTGAAATGAGTCTTGAGAGTGATTATTTAAGTTGTAAGAACTTATTTCGCAATTGAGAATAAATAAATAAGTATAAATTAATACTTCTTCAGACTCTGACCTTTCTGTGCCAGTCAGAATAGTATATTTGTCATAGATGTAAAATATATATCATTATTTAGATATTATGGCAAATTTGCATTGTTGAGGTTTCTTTTTACTCAGGTTTACTGACCAATATTGTCATATTGATGATCTCCTCACATCGGCAGTTGACACTATCTCAGAGTCTACGTACTGGCGCATGTTGCAATGACACGGGTCACCACACGTTTGTTACCAATCCTGGTGAATACATCTTTTCGGTATTTATCTTGAAAAGTTATGCAGAAGTCACATTCCAAAGTGATGCTTCTGCACTGAAAGAAGTCAATTTTGCTGTACTAGAACTGCAATATGGCTCACAAATAAATGGTGATAGTCTTGATATCACTGCAAATGAGCTTCTGCTCCATCCTGGCTCTATTCTGTCCTTACATGGAGGTGGATATGCAGCTGAAATGGGCCCTGGAAGTGGATTCCTGGTGAGTTACTGTAATATCGAGACATTGTTCCACATACATGCATTTTATTCCATTTTGTTTCCATCTAGAGAGCGATCAGTATAAGTTGTCAGAACCTCTTTGGGCAACTGACAAAAAATAAATTAGTACATGTATAACATTAAATTCCATTTTGTTATATAGTTTCTAAATCTTTTAACATGCAGACAACTTACTTTTTTAATTGATTTGAATAGTACATTGTTGTATAGCTTCAATCTGAAATATGAATAGTATTGTCGTTGTAGGGAAATAAATGAAGCTTGTTTGATCTTAAAATTATTTAGCAAATGGTATACAGCTCAGAAGTGCCCCAGCTCTAACTGCATCAATGTTTTACATTGTTGGGCACCCTTCAGATTACTTAGCCCAACAAAATAATTTTCATAAAGTCACATTGGAGCTGTTATGTATACAACAAAATTTAGAATAAAGCTTTTTTGGCAGGTCTTGCACTTGTAGAGAAACTCTAGATTTAGTGAATACCCATAATTATTTATAATTTTTCTTATGTTTTCAAATGGCAGACAGAACATAAAGTTTGAATATTTTTGAACAGTGAGTGTCTTGGTCAATTGTTATCAGCCAAAGTTTAAAATCAGCATGTATGTTAAATACACATCCCCTATCAGTTGCAAAAGTTTTCTTTGCTCTTGTAAAAGTGGTTTCACAGAATTAAGTAAATGCCAATTTCCGCTGTAATTTTCCACATTGTCCTTAGAGGCTAGTATTGCACAATATGAAATGATATGTATGTTAATTAAATGTGTTTCATTGTTTCAGGTGAATGATGCTGGTACAGGAGGGGGCCATGGGGCTGCCGGAGGTTCTAAATCAGTAACTGTGGCTGGAGGCTTAACTTACGATGCAACGAGAGTTCCAAGCACTGCTGGAAGTGGTGGTGGAAATTCACTGAATGGTTCAGGGGGAGCTGGAGGTGGCTACCTGAATCTGAAAATTTATACTGTACTTACAGTGTCTGGTAAGTTGGTATGATGACAAATGAAGTCATTTTAAGGGTTAATGTTATTGCAAATTTAATCTTTTCTATAGTTTTAGTGGTTGCAAAAATCTACAGTGAAATTTGTTTCAGCTGTTGAGCATTAAAGTATGTATGTAGTTATAAATATCAAAGTTGTAAACATTAAACCTTTTCTAATGCATCTGAAACTCCTTTTTATTAATTTCTGTGCCATCAGTAATCAAAGTAAATCAAAGTTGTAAAAATTAAACCTTTTCTAATGCATCTGAAACTCCTTTTTATTAATTTCTGTGCCATCAGTAATACATATTGAAAAGACACAGATTTAGAATGTGCAACCAGTAAGAATTAGCAGAACATTGGACTTTGACAAATGGTTTCCACATGGGAACTAGATACTAGCTCTGATTTTCAGAAACTTGATATGAAGGACTTGGACTGAATGTATACCCCCGTAAACAAAGTTTCAGAGGAATATACTGGAGTCATCTTGTCAATCTGTCAAAGCTGGGTTTTTCTTGAGAGTGATTCCACTTTTTATACAGTCATATAACTTTTTTTATAACAACAACTTTACAGGTACTATTGAAGTTGATGGTGAAGATGCACAGGGAATAAATGCAGGTGGTGGAAGTGGTGGGACAATTGTAATCCACACACCAAAGCTAGATGGAGATGGTCAGATCCGTGCCAGTGGTGGTAAAGGCACTGGTTATGGCGGAGGAGGTGCTGGGGGTAGAATAGCCATAACAATAACAGGAGAGTGAGTAGATAATTTGTTGTGTCTCCGCCTCCGCACCCACCTTTCACCCTAAAATAGGCAGACAATCCGATTTTAGGGTGACTGTTGAACTTGAGAGATTTTAAGAACAAATAATTGATTCATATTGTTGTTTCAATGTGTACAGCCTAGACTTCAGTTCAAGCTTAAATGTAATTTAGCTACGTTCTGTATATGTTCTGTATCTCTTAATATGTGTAAATGATTATGCCTCCCCCCTCCACCTTCAATCCGAAGTTTTAATAATCTCCCTATTATGAAATGTCACATGTCCAGATCAGAACTCCGAGTTCACTTGATATTGTTCACAGTGATAGAGGACATTGTGAGGATGTTCTATATCCAAGAACTATAACTCTATTGGCCCCATTTGTAAATTATTTTCCTTAATAATATGATATTATGCTTTATATAGAATATAACTAAAGAACAGTAAAAGGAATTATATTAAAGGTATATAATTAGAATTTGGCCATGTAACAGATTTGTTTGAAACTTTAACATCTGATCATTTACACTTATTTATGTTCACTTAGCGCTTAGTTCAAGTAAGATTTTCACTGGAGGTATTTTTAAAATTTGCTTTCCCTATCCTGGTTGTCCAACCAAGATAGTTATTTTATCATAAGTAAAAATTTGATACACATACTTTGCCCAAGGAAAGATATAAATATAATACCTATTGTATTATATTTGTGAAATATTTGCATTAAAAATTATATATTTAGATGGAATTCATTAGAAATTCAAGTTTGAAAACATATTATTACCTCCCTTTATACCTATCTTGGGCGCGCACCCAAGATAGATTGGAAATGAATGAATTCAGAAGTTACACGTAGGTTTAAAACTTGCATTTTGGTTCAGAATGTTAAGTTATTTGCATCTCATCCAATTCAAATGTAAAAGTAGAAATTATATTGAAATAAAAAAGAAATACTCAACGTTTTAAATACTTTCATATTAAAGGGGAGTAATAACAAAATTTTATAAAAGTTGATGAAATTTAAATTTCTAATAGGGATCTCACTCTATGTAATGGGTATTTTTGTTCATTAGATAAAGAATATACAAAAAGTAAAAATTGTCATAAAATGTTGCTTACCTTTAAAGTTATATTTCACACAGATATAGTTGCCAAAAGAATTATTTCAGACTGGTATATTTGGCATTAAAAGGAAGTACAATTATGAAGAATAAATTCAAAAGTTGATTTTTTTCTTTCTTTTATTCTCATTTTTAGCTCGACTATTCGGAGAATATGGAGAGCTATTACAGTCACTTGTGCGTCGGCGTCGGCGTTGCTTCTTTGGTTAAAGTTTTGCCTGCTAAGTACTATCATGCACATATCTCAGTAACCACTTATGATATTGACTTGAAACTTTGTTCATGTCTTTAGGGGTGTCATACAATCAAGTCAGATAACTCTTGTATAAATTTAGTACAAATTATGGCCCTTGTTTGACTTTGAAAATTTGGTTAAAGTTTTGCCTGCTAGGTACTATCATGCACATATCTCAGTAACAACTTATGATATTGACTTGAAACTTTGTAAATGTCTTTAGGGGTGTCACACAGTCAAGACAGATAACTCTTGTATAAATTTAGTGCAAATTATGGCCCTTTTTTGTCTTTGAAAATTTGTTTAAAGTTTTGCATGCAAGGTACTATCATGCACACATCTCAGTAACCACTTATGATATTGACTTGAACTTTGTTAATGTCTTAAGGGGTGTCACACAGTCAAGTCAGATAACTCGTGTTTAAATTTAGTATAAATTATGGCCCTTGTTTGACTTTGAAAACTTGGTTAAAGTTTTGCCTTCTAGTTCTATCATGTACATATCTCAGTAGCCACTAATGATATTGGCTTGAACTTTGTTCATGTCTTTAGGGGTGTCACACAGGCAAGTCAGATAACTTTTGCATAAATTTGATACAAATTATGGCCCTTGTTTGACATTAAAAATTTGGTTAAAGTTTTGCCTACTAAGTACTGTCATGCACATATCTCAGTAACCACTTATGATATTGACTTGAAACTTTGAAAATGTCTTAGCGGTGTCACACAGTCAAGACAGATAACTCTTGTTTAAATTTAGTGCAAATTATGGCCCTTGTTTGACTTTGAAAATTTGTTTAAAGTTTTGCATGCAAGGTACTATCATGCACACATCTCAGTAACCACTTATGGTAGTTATATCAAACTTAGCAATAGTGTTCAGGGGTACATTTTGTATCAAACAATTAATTTACCAAAAATTAAATATGTAGTGATAGATTTTGACTTTTTTTATGATTCAACTTTCCTAGTTTATACTTAATAGTTAGCAGAATTTTGTTTTGCTATTATACTGATAAAAGTTTTGTTTTATTAGCAAACACCCACAATAGTCGAGCTTGCTGTCTTATGGACAGCTCTTGTCTGAAAGTATGTTTACTTAAGGAAGCATATATTGTTAACAATGGTTCTTTGTTATCCTTTCACTGGGGCGATATGGTAGTGATCTCTGTCCATCTGATCTTCACACATTCTTGTCCAGGCTAGTTCTCAGGAATAATTGACTTGAATTTGATGAAACTTTGTAGACTGCTTTACTATCAAGAGATGTGCATATTATCAGCACATTTCAGTTCAATTGTTTTTCACAGAGTTATTGCCCTTTGAATATTTTTTCATATATTTTCGTGTCCTCGCTATTTCTAAGAAAGTTCATAGGTTGAAAATCAAGAAGTCTATGGAGGAGATGTGTAAATTATCAGCAAGTTCTAGTTCAATTATTTTTCATGAAGTTATTACCTTTCAAATACATTTTTTATATTCCTTCATGTCCTTGGTATACCTCAACAACCATAGGTTCGATTTCAACAAATCTACATCTAGCAAGAGGAGATGCGCATGTAACCAGCATGTTCTGGTTCAGCGATTTTTCATTTGATTAAGGCCCTTTCATATAGCAACCTTTCATACAAAAACCCTGGCTCATCTGGAGGATTGGCATGTCAGCATTACTCTTGTCTCCATTTCTGTGTGTGATCCTTTATATTTACAGGGTAAACACACATGTATATAGGAATATACACATCAAAAATCTGGGAGAATCTTTAGAACACTTCCTTTCAAGATCTTTTGTAACATTGGATAAAGATGTAGACAATGATTTTTGTCATTTTAGGAATGAGTTCACTGGAGTCACAAAAGCCTATGGTGGTGGAAATGATCATGACCTTGAGACTGTAAAGGCAGGTCCAGGAACTGTATACTTTCTTGAAGGAAAGTCTCCAAAGCAGGTACATTCCTTACTGATTTCTGGAGATGCTGACAGTGCAGTTCAGCAGCAGACTTACACCTACATAAATGGGACTACAGAAGAAGACTTCCAGTATGACCTCCTTACAGTTACAGGTAAAATAGGCCTTTTCAGTTTTGTATTTTGTTTGAAAACAAAGTTCAATTGTTTGTTCCACAGTAGTTATTTGAAATGAGTCAAAGCTGTTTAATTTTATGACTGTAAAAGTTTTAAGAAAGTGTTTCAGTGACCATCCATTCAGTTGATACACCTATCTTGAGCTTACTTGACACAAAGAGTCAGTGTGAGCTAGCAGGACTGCTCACCATATGGTGTCCATTGTATGTTGTTTGTGCATCAACCCTTTCCTTTAAACAACATCTCCTCTGAAACAACAGGGCCAATGTTGAGGCCAAATTTGGCAGGGGAGTTCTTTCTTTGCATGAAGCTCTACCAAAGATGTTCAAAGAATTCCATTTGATGCAGATTTAAAAAAGAAGTTTTTAAAGCTGAAAAAAGTGAAAAAAATTGGTTTGGATGGGATTTGAACGCCACTTGTAAAGTTAGAAGGCCCTGCACCACAAACACTGACTAGGCAGTTAAGAGAAAAATATATAAATTAAAGGCAATTGAGTATTCAGTTGGAGGTGCTTCATTATGGGCTGAATACCTTAATATTTTATATATATTTCAGAATATGCTCATGCTGAGTATGGATCTAAAGAAACTGAACTGAGATTAAGTGACATTCAGGGTGACACTACAGGAACTGTACATGCCACTGGGCAGCAAGTTCTCCGGGCAGCTGTTGTTGAAGGTGTTGTGGGTCGTTTTAGAACAACTGTTAACTTTGATGTAGGAGAGAATGCAACTCTTCATGTTCCGGAATATTTTACTGCAGATGGCATTACTGTGGACATAAAAGGCACAATTACAATCAATCACCTGTATATTGAAAGTGGTGGTAAAGTAATAGGGCATGAGACAACATCCACCTCAACTTATATTGATGGAGAATATAGCAAAAGAGCAAACAATGGAGAATATGACTTTATCTACTTGAAATTGAAAGCAGGATCAAAATTTATTTTACCTTCGGGGGGATTAAAGATGAGGGTTGGTACAATTGAAATGAAAAGATTTGTAGTCCTGGAAGCTGAATTTGTCGACATTATAGCTGCAAGTGTTATCCTAGAGCGAGAAGCAGCATTAAGCACAAAAGGAAAAGCCGCAGTTAATGACCCACTTGTTCCAAGTGAAGCACACGGAACAGGGAAAAATGGTGGTGCCCACTCAGCTGCTGGGGGTGTTGGTAGTAATAGCACAGTTGATAATGCCTCAAAACCATATGGAACCATTTATACACCAGAAACTCCAGGCGCTTCTGGGGGCAAGGGCAGTCAAGGTGGTGGGTCAATCAAAATAAAAGCCGATGAGGTCATACTAGATGGAAACCTGAGGTCATCTGGTGCAGATTCTGACACAGGAGGTGCTGGTGCTGGTGGAAGTATTTATGTTGTGTGCAGGTATGCACTAAAAGGTCTTGGAACCATGGAGACTGTTGGTGGTTCAACAACAGATCCAGATGCTGGAGCAGGAAGTGGCGGACACATTGGCGTACACATGGATTCAGATGAATTCCAGGGAACATTCAGAGCTGGCGGTGGAACTTCTTCAGCACTTCATGGTGATGGTGGTCCTGGTTCAGTATATGTTTACTCTAACACAAATGGCGAAAAACTGATATGTGACAATGAAAATGGTCAAAAGGATTATTATACAACTTTAAACGAAACAGAGCTACAGTTGGTATTTAATGAGGTTAATGTCTACAACAATGCCAAATTGCAGTTAATTAATGATGGGCAACCAAGAGAACTGGACATTTTGAAAGTGAATGGGGATAGCACTGGCTTAATCAGAGTACAAAACAATCAGAAAGTTACAACAGAACGAACAGGTGGCAAAAGTACTAGTAATTCATATCTTAGAGTAAATATTGAACTAGATAATGGTGGTGAGTTGTTTATGTCAGAGAATGTTATTATTCTTGGACTTGCTGAAGTTGCATTAGACCTGGATGGAATATTGAGAGGTGCTTTAAATCTATACCTAGCATCTGACAGAAAAATGCGAATAGGATCAAATGCAAAGATTGTTCCCATTTCAGCAACAGATCTGGAAGACATTGACTATGTTACTTTTGGAACCTTGCAGCTTGAGCCTGGCAGCACAATTGAGTATGGTAGTAACACTGGAGCAAAAATTAGAGCAAGCAATATTAATCTAAAATTTGATTCAACAATGCTTGCTGACTACTTTGATATCATGGCATCCAATATTGATACTGAATTAGAAAGTATTCTGAGTTGTTCAAGTGAAAACAGAACTGAGTCGGAAACAATGGATATCACACAAGGATCTGGAAAACCAGGGAGTGGATCAATCGGAGGTGCTGGACATGGTGGTGTTGGTGGTGGAGGGAAAAATGAAGTTGGTACTGCAGTTTCTGGAGAGTCTTACAATTCACTATACAAGCCAACAATGGCTGGAAGCAGAGGAACATACAATTCAGATACGAATGAGAAAACTGGTGGCAGAGGTAGTGGCTGGATCCACATACAAGTTGGCAACTTGCTGATTGTTGATGGAACCATATCAGCAAATGGAGAGAAAGCTGACAATTTTGGTGGCGGTGGCAGTGGTGGAAGTGTCTGGATAGAAGTTTATGAATTTGAGGGATACGGATTTATATCTGCGGCTGGTGGTAAAGGAAAAGGAGACAATGGCGCTGGTGCAGCTGGACGTATTGCAGTAAACTGCTCACTTCAGATAGAGTTTGAAGGCCAGTATATTGTGTATGGAGGTGCAGCAGAGGATGAAAAGCTGAGTGCGGGTGGAGGGACAGTGTATCTGGAGGATAAAAGATTTGAAAGACAGTATAAAAGAATGCTTCTTGACAATCAAGGAAGGCCTCATGATAAATATGCAACCATTGATGAAAGTTTTACAGATCATTTCTTTGACGAAGTTCATTTAGTTAATAATGCTGCGGTTCACCTAGCTGATGATGGAAGAAACACAAAGTTAGAGATTGTGCATGCATATGGAGATGGTACAGGACTTATACATGTGCATGACATGCAGAAATATATAATGGAATATATTCCATCAAAGAGAAATGCCTTTTTAACTGGTGTGAATATCTACACAGATGCAGGTTCCAATATACATTTCCCACCCATTGTTTATGTTTATGGAACAGGTGTTTCCTTTGAAGGACAGGCAGAGTCTAGATCAATGAACATATCAGGGAAGCTGACTGGTATATCTGATCTTATTCTTGGATTTGAAACACTACTGTACTTAGGTGAACATGCACATACTGCAACTGTTGATTCCACAGGGCTTGAAGTTGTGGAAGCAGAGGGAACAGTAACATTTGGCACTGCAGACTTGAGAAGCTTATCTGAAATAAAGTATTCACCTGATCAGGATGTGTTACAGAAGATTGCAAGAATTGATGCACGATATAAGTCTGTGATTTCAGCTGAAAGTATTACAATACAGGCAGGTATACTGAACCTAGAAGCTGGGTCAGAGCTGACAGCATCTGCGATCTACAGACCACTTGACACGCTAGATGAGGTCTGGGGTCAAGGAGTTGATGCAGAGGGAGGCAATAGTACACTGATTGGAACAGGAGGAGGTTATGCAGCAAAAGGAGGAGGTTTGTTTCAACAGTTATTTAATTAGCATTCATCTAATTGCAAACTTGTTTGCGTATTAATCTTATCACCTTAAGATATACATTACTTTCATAGACTATTTTGTCATTGCAGTATAGATAATTTTTTATGCTACTTAAAAATTTGATTGTAAATCTGTGACACACAACAATTGTTTCCTTGGTTTCTTTCTTCCATATCCATTGATTCCCTTGAAGGATTTTCATGAAACTTGGGTCAAATGTTCATTTCATCAAGACAATGTGCAGAACCCATGTTCCAACTACAGTTAATTCCATTTATAGCAAACTCATTGGGATATTCCAAATGTTCAGATTATTAAATTTTATGACATGCAAAACATTATGACCTAACTTTGTGTCAACTTTAAAAGTCCTAGCTGAAGCTTTCAAGTGATCATCTCAGAGATGTTAACCATATAGTTATTGAGGTCAGGATAATGAGAGAAGCCATTTTTTGTGACAAGGCATGTTTGTGGGGGGTATTTCAATCTCGTTCAGTGACAGCTCTAGTTTTGTTTTAATCTTTAATTGAAATTTTCCTTAACATTTAAATTTTTCAAATCATTAAATGTGTCAATCTTCAGGACTGTATACATCTGATGATAGTTTAATAATGGATGGTGGAGACTACTATGGAAGTCTTTATAACCCTGGCATGAGAGGAAGTAGAGGTGGGGCTGGTGTTGACAACCTAGGAGGCAGGGGTGGTGGATTTATCAATCTTAAGGTAAAGCATATTAGAAACTTCATAGCCTGACTATTTGAGGAATAATGAGAGCTAATTTACAGTGTACTCAGCATCAGTGATAGTAGTTTGGTCAAAGTTTTGCGTGCAAGCTTATCTCAGCAAATATGACCAGTCTCAGTAATAGCTGATTGCTTTGATTTGTAACTTCTCTTTTTGATTAACTGCTTCAGTGGTACAGTGCAGTGTTGTCTAAGACAGTACTTGAGTACTGATGGCATGTGTTCTCTGTCAGTTCTATGATTTGTGGACATAAAGAAGTATTGATACATACTTTTGAATGCTTAAGCCTGTCCATTTCTACCTGTTTACAGAGTTGTATAACTTTACATTAATACAAACAAAATCTGACAGTTTTTTATTGGCATGGTAAGGAAAAGTTATGTATGGAATATTCAGGGACATATTCAGGTGGTTAACAGGGGCATGGACTATGCAAAAAGCAAGAATTAGGCCACTCATGTTGACTTATGGCCTAATGACCTGTAATTTAGAAAAATTGAACAAGACGGCCCACAGCTCCAAATCAGAGTCTTTTAATGATGTATAATTTGAAGAAACAGCATGCATGACTGAAATTCATAATGAATGTTTGAGCAGATTGCAACTGATTTGCTGGTAGATGGCACAATATCAGTTGATGGTTCACATGGAGATGATGATGCTGGTGGTGGTAGTGGTGGCACAATCTATATAGAGTAAGATATTACAAGTTCTTGTTTTTCTCACACATTACTTACTCATACAGTAATGTTTTAGTTTGTGCTCACCAGAGTACATAGTGCTCATGGCAGGCAGTTCATGGCAAAGGATGTGTGTTGCCTGTCATTATTCTGTGTACTGTAATTCGTTTGTTTACATCATAAGTACATGTAATATTCACATGTATGAAGCAATCTTTCCCAAACTTAAGCACAATCTATACTGCCACAATGTCTCAGCTATGCTTGACTATGAATGGAAACATGATAGTTATAGCCCTTGAGTTTTCAATAAATGCCATTTTCAGCCATGTTTTTAAACATCTTCGTATGTATTTTATCCTCATAATTTGTATCTGTAAGGTCTGGGTCAACTATGATTATTGGCCAGATAAGACAGGTAGTTCCAGAGTTGTTGGCCCTTGATTTAACAAACGCATCCTATAGTTGATATTGTTTACACTCTAGCACCCATATACAGAATGTGTATGCCTATAATATCCTGTGCAAGATCACTTTTAGGTCACTTGATAATGCCACACATTGAATTTCCTTTCACAATGTTTTACATAGAATCTACATAGATTCCCCACTCACAATGTTTCACATAGAACCCCACTCATCAATGCTTTACATAGAACCCCCACTCAACAATGTTTCACATAGAACCCCACTCAGCAATGTATTACATAGAACCCCCACTCAGCAATGTTTCACATGGAACCCCCACTCAACAATGTTTCACATAGAACCCCACTCAGCAATGTTTCACATGGAACCCCCACTCAGCAATGTTTCACATGGAACCCCCACTCAGCAATGTTTCACATAGAACCCCACTCAGCAATGTTTCACATGGAACCCCCACTCAGCAATGTATTACATAGAACCCCCACTCAGCAATGTTTCACATAGAACCCCCACTCAGCAATGTTTCACATAGAACCCCACTCAGCAATGTTTCACATGGAACCCCCACTCAGCAATGTTTCACATAGAACCCCCACTCAACAATGTTTCACATGGAACCCCCACTCAGCAATGTTTCACATGGAACCCCCACTCAACAATGTTTCACATGGAACCCCCACTCAACAATGTTTCACATAGAACCCCACTCAGCAATGTTTCACATGGAACCCCCACTCAGCAATGTTTCACATAGAACCCCACTCAGCAATGTATTACATAGAACCCCTCTCAGCAATTTTTACGAAGAATCAATTCTCCACTCAAAAACGATTCATACAGAATCTCCACACAACAATGCTTCCAATAGAATCCCAAAGTTATAATGTTTCTTATTCAATCCCAACCAATGTTTCACATAGAATCGTGCAAGATATGGACATGGGTCACTTCTATTAATGTCTGGGCAGCAAAACTATGTGAAAAATTGAAGTGACAGTGACCTTTTGTCTAAATGTGGTCACAAAGATTGTTTGACTTATATCCTTCCATTCTAATAAAACTTGGATGAAGTGTGACATCAGCAGTGTTCATTCATGCAAATTTTGTTATATATCAGTATCTTTTGATACATATAGTAGATACACTGCATTCATCAAATGACGGGTATATTTTGTATGACACAAGTCATTTCTATAAGACTTTAGCACAGTATCAGTGCTCATAAAGTTATTGATACATGTAGTTCAGACATGGATGACAGCCAAGTGATAATTTGTAATTCAGTGTTCACTTTTCATATTCCAAACTTCCAGCTCCTACAACCTGGAAGGTTATGGAGAACTACAGTCTCTTGGTGGAGATGGATATTGTGGTGGATCTGGAGGAAGAATTGCAGTATACCTCGATACAGAAAGCTACTTCTTCGGAACGTATAAGGCCCTAGGTGGAGATGGAATGGGCTACTATCTGACTGAGGGTGGACCAGGCTCAGTTTTTATACAAGACATAAGGTTGATATTATATTGTGTTGGTGACAATGATCTTATTTGTCATTTATAATATTTCTTTTGTAACATTATTTCAGAACATTTAGCAAACAGATTGATTGGATGATATTGTGAGCATTTGGTGGGCATTAGATGTTGCATAATTATCAATTACTGTTAATTCCTTTTGTGCTTTGAATAAACAAACAGTCAAACTTTGTTCTCTTAAACTTGAAGGGGCTTACAATTTTAGTTTGAGGGATTGGCAGTTTGAGTCACCAAAGCCAACTAGTCACAGGTCTTCATACATTCCATTAAAGTAGTCATAGTGGGTGCTTAAAGCATTTTATTACGTATATTAGCATATTGTTATGTTTTCCTGTGATGAAATAGTAAACTCTAATATACTCCCCAATTATATCAGTTACATGTATTAAAATATTGCAGCAACATGTACAAAATATCAAACGAAAGTTGACATTTGTATACAGTAATCACTGTGTACTGGAACAATGTACATTTACATGCATTTACTTATGTGTGATAACACTCATAGATTTAACACTTGAAAAAAGTCTCTGATGCTGGTTTCCTTTGTAGTATCCCGGTCCCATCAATTTTCGGTCACATAAGGATATTTCTATACACACCAATGCTAGGTGTACAAATTTAATATTTTTGTTATATGTGCTTATTACATGTCTTCTGGCCTTTATAAATATGATAATAAACATAAGTTACTGCCATGGAAATACACTGCAAGGCTGCATATTGTAGTTGACCTAATTCACCTGGTGCAGAAATTTCACAATCTACTTCCGGTCACACAGTATTAAGTATACTGCATACAATTATAAGCGTCACACAAAATGCAAATTTGTCATAACTGATAACTATTAACTATTTCACTAACTATATTGTTCTGAAACTATGGAATTAACAGTTTTTAAGAGTTTTAACCTAACCACAATCTTTACCATACGAAAAACCAAATGTTTTGATGCTTTTCTTATTAATTATTGATATTGCATCATTTCTGACAACAAAAGGGACTGTTATGAAATTTTTAGAGTCGTACGGCATGTATGTACCCCAGACTGTTTCATGGTACAAAAATTAAAATAAGAAAAAAAGCTAACTCAGTTAGTGATAGCATAAGACTTAAACTAATCAAAAATCAGTTGGGCTTTTTCAAATAAGAACAGTTAACTTGGCAACCACATTTTTTTTTGGTGAAGTATACCATAAAACTTTTACCGCCGATACTTCGGCCCTGGAAAATATCCATTGCAGCAGACGGCATGCAAATATTTATCACAATCTTGGTTTTTCGCGGGAAAAAATGTATGTTTTTAAATTGAAATTTTAGGAATAGTGAATTTAAGTCATTTTGGACTATATAAGGTAATTATAGCAGTTTTTAACATGACTTATCTCCATTTTGGAAAATGTTTGCATTTTTACGTCCAGGGCACTATTGTAAACAAAGATGCGCGCGCACAACGATGTCGGGGTAGGGAAAGGGTTAGGAGAATAACGTTTCGAAAGTGACCGAAAATATATTGTGACCGAATATTTATTGTTTCGGGATATGATTCTTAGTGCATTCAGTTTTTGTGAGTGACTTGTAGAAAGAACGTGTAAGTGATATTTTACCATTGGCATTTCCCTACTATCAAAAAAATATCAAGATGTCAGTAGAAGTCATGGCTGTGGCCTAGAAATTGCATGTTATCAATTTTTGTGCAAACAAATGTAACAATAAATTTAAATTGTTAATATTTTTATGATTGAAAATCTAAATTCACTTTTGTGTTGCCCTTTTGGAGAAAAGGCGATACATAGGGATCGCTTTGTCCGTCCGTCCGTCCGTCACACAAACTTAACGTTGGCTATAACTTTGCCATTTCTTAAGATTTCTTAATCAAACTTTCCAATTGTATTGACAAAAGGGTCTTGATGCTGCCAAATTTTGTAGGTCAAGGTCATATTTGACAGTTATGCCCCTTTTGTACTTAGATTTTGTCACGAAAACTTAACATTGGCTATAACTTTGCCATTTCTTAAGATTTCTTCATCTTACTTTCAACTTGCATTGCTTATGACATTAGGGTCGTGATGCCGCCAAATTTTGTAGGTCAAGGTCATATTTGACAGAGTTATGCCTCTTTTATACTTAGATGTTTGCTATAACTTTGACATTTCTTAAGATTTCTTTATCAAACTTTCAAATTGTATTGCTTACAACGCTAGCAAAAGGGGTTGTGATGCCGCCAAATTTTGTAGGTCAAGGTCATATTTGACAGAGTTATGCCCCTTTTTGTACTTAGATTTTGTCACGAAAACTTAATGATGGCTATAACTTTGCCATTTCTTAAAATTTCTTCACCAAACTTTCAAATTGTATTGCTTATGACATATTTGTTGGTCAAGGTCATATTTGACGGAGTTATGCCTCTTTTTGTACTTACATTTTGTCACAAAATTATTGGTTATTCTGACAAAGCGTAAGAGGGGCGACACAAGTGTTCAACTGAACACCCATCTAGTTCTTTAACATGATAACCTTTATTTTTACGTGGAACATTCTTATACATGTAT
>JAFMSR010002189.1:0-24979 GCA_022818135.1 Saxidomus purpurata | reverse complement strand
GATATAAGTCAAATGGTATCAGTTCTGGGGAATAATGAGGACGTGGTAGCGAATTAACTTTCTCTTAATTAGAAAATGTTGATACTACGTGTGTCAGGGGTGAACGCTAGAGTATCGTCATGCAAAATTCCAACATGTATGTAGTTTGTGAGAAGACGACGTTCCAAAAAGTACTTTTTTAATTGTCTCAATACCCCATCATATATGTTCCTTAAAGTCAAACTTCGGTCCCTTTTAAATGTTGCCTGTATTGCTGTGACTTCCTTCGAAAAGTGTGGCTTTCAAACCTTTCGCCTTTGCACTAATTGAAATTAGCAATTATTGTCAATTTGCCATGTTTGGTGGTCTATATTTTTAGTACCGGTAAAAATAATGCCCCCAGGTTTTATCACCAGTGACAACATTTTCAAAATACTTTTCTATCTATTTCGGATACATTTAAACAGTTTCAACACACAAAACTGTTGTGGTCGTCATTTAATAGGTATGGCATCCACCTAGCAGAAATTGTCCTATCTTTCAATATTTTCCTTAGAATGAAATGAACTTTTGATAGTGAAACACCAACAAAACGTGCAATATCTTCTATAAAATCTAAAGTACATGTATTCCAATTGGCCATTAAACAGGAAGTACTTATTACACGCCAAATTCCTTAAACAGTAGCATAATAAAGTGGGGTGGTACACAAACTGATCCATATTCTTCTGAATGTTGAGGTTGCTGGAGTATTTATGGATTGTCAAATTATGAAACACGAGCATTGGCACGCACACGTATTTCTTCGATAAATCAAGAAAGTCACTTCTGTATTATTGAATGCTCTTTTTGTTTATTTAAGATATTCAATCATATTCAATGGTATCTAGTATTTATGTCAATTCGTAATGTTGGTAAATGCAGATAAAATATCTGATTTGTAAGACCTGTATCTATTGGTGAAATTTTGGGGGGAGTTGGGGGGTTTTTTTGGGGGGGGGGTTTTTTTTTTGGTTGAAACAAAGTGGCGATAAGCCATGTGTTTTGGGCTTTCGAAGATGTTTCCAGCTTTAGGTTTTTGACATAGTAAATCAAAATACCAACACACCGAGAAAAGATAATGCTGTCCTAATTTCAATCGAGCAATCTGTAGCCCAATGCTTTCAGTGGTCACACCGCGTTGATATTGGGTAAGTAATGAGGAAAACCACCATGTCAGATGTCTGTGTTCTTAATCAAATTTGACTTTTAACCTTTAAACTGTAAATTAATTTTAAAGAGTATCATTACAAGTCAAAATATAACAGATTTGGTGATAAAATGTGCATAAATACTGGAGTGTTAGAAAGATTGTAATTATAAGCTCCTTTCCTTATTTTGGCGGCCATCTTGGCACGACCTCATGTAATGTCAATTGATATTGTCATAATCATTCATACATGTTTACAGCTTGTTAATTATTTTTATTAAGACAGAAAGCCAGCAATTCAAATAGGTTGAGTGTAAGTGTTGGCAATGTTCAGATGTTCAGTAAATCATTGTCTTTGTCTTGTTAGACGTCTAGGGTGAAATTGCGTCATGCGACTTTGTTGCGTTTTTTGGGCTCCCTGTTTGATATTATTTTTGTTTTTTTGTTATTTTTCCGCGATTGAAAGCTAACTTACATGAAAATAAATCAGACATGAGGTAGTCACATTGCAACGGGAATGGTATCGTCTGAATCCGTGATACTTTAAGGATGCCTTCAACAAATGGATGAAACTATGTGAGAAATGCGTATCTCTGTATGGGGTTTATTTTGAAACACTATAAAGGAATGCAGTTATATACATCCGACAAATGAGATTCTTGCGACATTTATATTGCAAACTCTGCGTCAGCTTGACTAAGTATTTTTTCAAAAGTGATACATGTACTATTAAGAAATAATCGTAAATGCTTTCTGCAGATTATGTGTAATGAATCAAATGAATTAGTGTGTGCAATATTTTGTCAGTATTTTTTCTCTCTTCGCTGGAACTGATCGATTTTCCCCTTAAACTTAAGCTTCCGGTTGTAATCAACATGGTGGATTTTTGTTAGCTTATACATAGAAAATTTTGAATTTTAACCCGAAATTGTGAGATACAACACGGATATGATTTGGATATGATATGCGAATAAGTAGGATAGAATCAGATCACCTGTGATAAATGTTTTGACAGTTAATTTGAAGGTGAATTCTCATCATTTACAGACAAAAGATATCCTTGAAATTTGAACATTGAACCGAATCCATGCCGCGTAGACAGAACAACAAATGAAGTCGAAATAAATCCTCTCCTGGTAACATAAAAATCAATAAGAAATATAGAGTTGCAAGTGGTAGCGGTAGTGGTGAAGATTCTGAGTATTTTGAACCTTTAGATTACTCTGATACAGAAACTCATATAATTAAAATACAAAAACATGAGTATAATATAGCAGGCTGATATTGAACTGCTGGCTGATATAATAGCACCTGTGCTAGTTACCAGGTTCAGAAATGAAATTATTAAAGAGGTCCAATCTTTGATCAAAGCAGAATTGTTAATGATGAATGAAGAAATAAAACATCTTAAAGAAACAAATGTTGCACTGGCAAACGATTTAGATGAAACAAAACGTGAGCTTGATGACCTCAAACAATATGGATGGAGGATGAATCTTGATGTTTCTGGTTTCCCAGGCGACACAGGTGATAATACAGAAAATGTGAATAAGAAAGTGCTGAAACAAGCTGTTGAACACAATATTGTTCTAAATAGCAATGACATTTATAAATGCCACTCCGAGGCATCGTATTTACAAGCTGAGAAAGTCTTTTGTAGATCGAATTTTCATTCAGGAAAACTTGACTCCTCTTCGCGAAAAGTTAGCATATGCGGCACTATAGCTTGTGAGATGCAATAAATTAGACAAAACGTGGATAGCTGGCTGCAAAATAAAAGCACAACTGCCCAAAGAAACAAGCACGTTCCGTCATAAGAGATATAAATGACATCAAATGTCTGCAAGAGGGAAATTCACTTCCAGCTTACTAATTAGATACGGCTATTTTTTAAACAATGAACGGAGGTGTTTACAATGACATCACTGTGACGTGTTTGTTCACATTCTTCAATTTATCGACCTGTAAAACGTTATCAAAACCCTACCGTTTATTACAAAGATTATATACCTTAAGAATACCGACGATACTGTAATTCTCTTTAAGAATGACATTACGCTGTCTTTTAAATGACGCTTTCCCATTTTTCTTATTTTTTTGTACATTCCAAAAGCACGATATCCGTGTAACATAATTTTTCTGCATTACTAAAAGACGACACGTGACACTTGAATTGTCATCAAAATATCATCACAATGTGTTATAGAATGATGCTTTTGTATAGTTTTGTATTGGGTCTTATACATTCCAAATGTCTTTAGCCGTCATGTATTTCAGTGTAGTTTTACATCAATAAGGCATCCTGTAGTTTATCCCCATGACAGAGGACTTTTGCAGATTCATATTAATTCGCATGTAATCCACATTCTTGCTGTATAGCAGAAGAACACAGTGAAAAACTTAAAACTCCAATTTTACATCAAAGTTTATTTATTGAAGTAAGTAAATCCTGTTTAACAGTTTTGATAAATAATATATTCCCTAGAAAATAAGCTCCAGTTACCTTATTCAACACAATTCCCGCACACTTCACGACTCCTTCAAAATAGCATTTTAGTTCGTGTATCCCGAAATATGAGATGATAATTTAAAGTGTAGTTTTTATTGTCTAAGACCTGTTTCAGGGTACCTGTAACTAGACAGGTACATGTATAAGTGAATACTAATACATTGTAAACAGTCAGAACATAATTTATTTATCTATGCTATTGTGTGGTAAGTTCATGTATTCCATTTATTGACCTTTCGGGTAGCAATTTCATAGCCAGTCAAAAACCACACTTCATGCCCTTGATATAAATACATTCGGAAAATCCCGTAGTAATCCGTTGTTACTATAAGTAGATCTTGAAAGTCCAAAGTAACAAGTCTTATAAGTTATTTTGTAATTAAATAAGACTTGACAAGCGTTGTATTGAAAATTACATGTGAGATAATCTGTTTATTTTGTGGTGCTTACAGGTATTTTGCGACAATATTGAACTGGCACTCATCAATATTTCGTATGTGACCGGTAATCTTCGGATAAAAATGTAACACGCAGATATCGCATTCCGCAATGGCCTAGTGGATCAGGCATATGACTAGTAACCCAGCGTATGCAGGTTCGAGTCTTGCTTGGTTTTTTGTTTTCCTTTTTTTAATCGGTTTTTTTTTTTTTGCATTTAATGCATTCACTATTGTCTTTGTTCAGCACAAGGTTTCAAGATTTTTTAATGACTATTTGATCATTCTTTCTACGTCATCCTGCATACATTTGTATATAATACTGAAAATATCGACGAGCAAATCATCAAAACAGAGCTCTACGCTCTAAAGATATGATTGCCTTAGCAAATATTTCGAAAGATTTCGAAGATAACGCAGGGACAGACGGAAAAACATCCATTCAACGGACGATGCAATTTTATGTAATGGCTGACATGCCATGAATATCAATGATAAGTATCAAAACTTTAAAAACACAAAACAAGGCAAAGTTAACCAACAAAACAAATAGATAAAAATAGATAAAAAACAGAAATCATAGAATTTAAAAAAGCGAAAACGGTGCATAAGACAGTGTCACAAATTAAATGAAGATAGCCATACTCTTATAAATAACTTTTAAAAATTAAAATTATCTGTGCAGGATTCGAACCCATGGAACCTTGCATACATGTTAGGCATCTTACAACTACGCCACTGTCTCTACAGTGTCAATTTCAGTTGGTGAATTGATTTGTTCAATATGATAATCAATATTGAAACAACGAAACACACCCGAAAGTAACCGAAGATTATCGCACAATATTTAGTATTTTTCAGACGGGGAATTATTATTTTTGTGATAATCTGTTTATTTTGTGGTGCTTACCGCAAAATTGTATTTTGCAGACGGGATATCATTGCTTTTGTATTTGTATTCTCCCCGTGTATCTGGTCATGACACACGGATGATAAAAAAAAATCGTTGTTGTTGAAGTTTCCCTCATATCATTTTATCGTGGATAGAAATTCAACTAGCTCTATGTATACAAAAATAGATAGCTGTACAAATTATTCTCTTGCACAACATTTTTAACCCTAACCTATGATAAGTTATTTGCGTTTTTATATAAAAATATCACTTTGTGAACATATCAAAATTGTTTCCAAGTACGTACATGAGTAATAATACAACGATGCATAGATAGACAACAAAAAGGAATTATGTACACTTTATACCGTTATACAACTAGTCTTTGGATCAGCTTCATTTAATGTCATATTGTTTAATATTGAATTAAAGTATGTTTAATTGCATATACACTACTACATGACGAGCGGATACTTAATTGGGATGACTTTTCAACTTCTAATGTAAGGGAGATAAATTTCATAACAGTTTGATGTATACTAGACGTGTTTATTTCTCATGATAGTTTTGTCTTTGCATAGTAATTGTAACGTAGTTTATCATTTTTCATTTTTCGGGTTAAACTATTTTATCTCTCATCTCTCTCTCTCTCAGTATTGAAATGTTTTATTATCATGTGATGTTGATTCATGTTGTCCCCCCTCGCGCCTGCTTCTTTTTTGTGTCATCACTCCTTGCTTCGGTCCAAGTTTGTCATGTCAAACACCGTATGCGTCCGCTCGGCATTCTCCTTTCTACTTTTTCTGACTTTATATCCTCAAGGGTAACGAACTAGGAGCCTGGAGAAGGGCGATCGGATTGCATTATTTCAGGGGGGCATTTTTACTTAAAATATGAACATTTTAGATACAATCTTTGTTCGATTTTCTCTAAGTACTTACGTTGTATCTGCCACAGCTTCATTATCAGGTAACACTATATCAGTCTAGCAATTATCAACTTTGTATTACAATCACGTACTTCGTATGTTTCGGTTATTTTTGTACGAATCGTACTACTTATCTGTGATCAACGCACTTGTCAGTTCTACTAGTGACCATTTCCTTAAATCTTACCTGACGTTTCTTATCTTAGAAAATATGCATTATGCGTCGATCGTACGGTTAATTATTTTACTTGACGTTGATACTCAACCTAACCCCGGACCTCAGGATATTAAATGCTGCTTTTCTATTCTACATCAGAATATTATTTACAGGCCGCCAAATTCTCCGTCCGAACATTGGCAAAGATGTTATCTTGTTTGTTGAACAGGCCTTAGAAATTTCAAACAATAGCATATTAGTCGAGGATATTAATGAAGATCAGCTAAATGCAACAAGTCGCTGACTTCGAGTCATTTTATTTCTTAATAATATAACAAATGTAATTACAGAACCTACTCGAATTACTCACAGCACAAATACCTTAATTGATATTATTCCGATTTTCAAAAACTGTATAACCTAATATTATACAGACTGATCTCCTTTATACTCTGAACCAATGGACTCGGCAACAGCCTTTTTTGAAGAAAGTTTTTAAATCTTGCTAGGTCTGGTATTCCGACTAAAGTTGTACAAGTCCGCCCTAACGACAAGCCTTGGTATAACTCACTTATTCGCACAGCATCACGACAACGTGACCGTTTAGAAATATTTGCCAGGCAGTACTGGAAAATTGTTAAAATGCTAATGAAAGAAAATACCAAAGCGAAAGAACAAACAACACCCCTTCACAACAATAATCATGACATCTCTGTTTCTGGCGCAGATAAAGCTACCTTTTTAACGATTATTTTGTATCAATCACAACACTGGATGATTCTTACACTACTCTACCTGATTGAAAATGATGTCATTTATGTTTTAGATAACCTAAATATCAACAAAGCAAATGGTCAAGATGAAATCAGACATAAAATGTTAAATGGGTGTTCGAAAACAATAGCCAAACCAATTCGTAATCTTATTTAATTAATTGATCATTTCAAACAGATATCCAGCTTCATGGAAAAAAGGCAAATGTTATGCCATTATTCAAGAAAGGGGACAAATCTTTACCTTCTAACTACAGACTAATTTCACTGATAAGTTTTGTAGATAAAGGTTATGGAACAAGAAATCTTCAAATATCTATACAATAACAAAAAAGATGGGGCGAAACCTTTGTCCCCCTCTTACGCTTGTCAAAGAACTAAAAGACAAAATTAAGAACAAAAAGGGGAAACCGTCAAACATGACCTTGACCAACAAAATGTGGCGGCACCCGACGCTATGTCATAAACAATACAAGGTGTGTCATAAGGAATACAAAATAAATTGTAAGAATAAGAAATGGAAAGAAAGCAACTTAAGTGTGACAATTTAAGTACAAAAAGGGCATAACCGTCAGACCTTGACCTACAAAAAAGGCGCCACTGACCTTTTGCATAAGCAATACAATGTAAAGTGAGAAAAATAAGAAAGGCAGTTGCCAACGTTAAGTTTGTGTGACGGACGGACGGACAAAGCGATCCCTATGTATCGCCTTTTCTCCGAAAGGGCGACACAACCAGTCTGGTCACTATACTGTGTATCAAGTGATAAGATATTTATTTCCAAATATGTAAATCTTTTGAAAAAGGCGCCATGTATGTTTATATGTGATATCTCTAAAGGGGATTATTTTTAAACTAAAGCAATATGGTGCTTGTGGAAACTTGATAAACTGGATTACAGAATACCTTGACAATAAATCTCAAAACGTAATTGTTGGACAGTCGTGTTCTTAAGGCAAACCATTAACAGCAGGTGTACCTCAAGGGTCCGTTGTAGGATCACTTTTATTTTTTGTTTATGTAAATGTAGCTGATTCTATGCTAAGGACTGCAAAACTGTTCGCTGACGATAGCTCGCTTGCTGTTTTCTCGCCAGACTCTGCCTATATAGAAGCTACTCTTCATTCTGATTCAGAAGTAATATCAAATTGGGCAAAACAGTTGCTTGTAAAATCCAACCCTTCAAAAACAGAGGTCATTTTTTTCTCGTTCAGAAATATACGCCAACCGACCTCATATTTCGATAACACTCTCCTACATTTTGTTGAAGATCACAAACATCTTGGTCTAACTTTAAGCCAAGATAGCTGTTGGTACACACATATAAACACTATTACTACCTCAGCTTCTAAAGTTCTTGGATCGATGAGAATTTTAGAATACAAAGTCAGGCGTGGTACTCTTAAAAATATTTGCATCTCTTATCTCAGACATTTGCTTGAGTATGCATCAATTGTATGGGATAGTTGTACTTAATATAAAAAGGTCTCTCTAGAAAAACTTCAATACGAAACAGCTCGTATAGTAACAGGCTTGACTCGTTCTGTCTCTATTCGAAATTTACTCAAAGAAATTGGTTGGGTCTCCCTTGCAGATCGTAGATCCATTCAAAAACTTATATTAGTTTATAAGCAACAAAATTTTTTTCTTCCAAGCTACCTTGCAAACATTTTTTCACCTACAGTTCCTACCTCTAATATTTACGAACTAAGGATCGACTTACGAAACTTCATTACTATGTGTAGACGCCTCGAAATACTCAAGATCAGTAATACCTGCTTCAATAAACCTATTGAATAATCTTGACCTACCGACTCGCAATACTAACAAACTCTCATCCTTTAAGAACAAACTGCAAATTACGTTTAAATCGCCTATAGTTCCGTCCTACTATCTAGCAAGAGAACAGTACTACACTGCAACGCAAACTCGTATAAGAAACCGGTGTAGTAACCTAAATAATGATCTCTTTTACAACAATTTACGAGTTTATCCCGATTGCTTTTGTGAACATGGCATTGAAGATGCGGAACACTTTTTCTTTAAATGAAGTCACTATACTAATGAGCGTCGTTTATTGTTTATCAATACTAACATATTTCATCCACTCAGTACAAATAAACACTTCATGCAATCGATTCGATACCTGATGAGGAGAACATAACACTATTTTTCGAAATACTAACATTCATAAAAAATACACGACGTTTTACAACCATTGCCCTCTAAATACATTATAATTATAAAACTGACTTGAGAACTTTTGGTCGGTTCAGGTGAGGGTGCTGTTGCGGCGGGTTTGTGGGGGCGTTTATAGGTCAATGTCAATTTGATAAACAACATACACAAATATCATATTTTCTTTCTTTTTAATTGTTTTTATATATATTACAATCTATGTTATTTCTTGTGTTTTTTTATTATTATTATTATTGAATGTTTTTTGATATCTGAAAAACATGGCTTAGTTGATTTTCTTTCTTATTTCTACTCTCTATAGTAAACAAAAAAACGCTGTTTGATTTAATCACACATGAGCATGGCGTCAATGGGCGGGCCGATCTCTAATGTTGTAAAAACTTGTGGCCCAACCCGTTTATATTGTCGTAAAAATATAGTAGATATAAGCCAACTGTAATCTATATAGTGATGCTATTTTGTATTATATACGTATTGTTTACGTTCAGTAAATATTATTGTATAAATATGCACTGATATGCTGATCTAACTATGTATATGTATTCTAGTTCTTTACATATTAAGTTTTGACAAATATAATAAAATATGATGAAACTAAACTTTGTCTTGTTAGACGTCAAGGGTGAATAAGCGTCATGCGACTTTTTCCGCGATTGAAAGCTTACTTACATGAAAATAGTTCAGACATGTGGTAGACACATTGCAACGAATCGTCTGAATCCATGATACTTTAAGGATTCCTTCAACAAATGGATGAAACTGTGTGAGAAATGTGTATCTTTGAATGGGGTTTATTTTGAAACACTATAAAGGAATGCAGTTATATACATCCGACAAATGACATCCATGGGACATTTATGTTGTAAACTCTGCGTAGCGATATATGTACTATTTGGAAATAATCGTAAATGCCTTCTGCAGATTATGTGTAATGAATTAGTGTGTACAATTTTTTGTCAGTATTATTTTTCTCTCGAAACTAGAGCCATCGCTGGGACTGATCTATATTTCATCTAGGCGCTGGTCACTATGGTACTATAGAGAGGTTTATCGGAGAGGGCCGTTTACTGGTGTTGATATAACTCGTGGCCCAATCCATTTGTACATAGAACAATAAAATAGTATTAAACTAAACTAAACATTGGTTAATCGGAAGAAATCATTTAAATGTTGCTAATCTATTTTATGTTATCAGTGGCCCCTTTGTGCAATAAACACCATTGTATGCTCTTTGACAGGGGAAAATCCAAAGATACTACAAAACAATGTCGTGATATTGCATCTATTGATTCATGAGAAGAAGCCGGAATCATTTTCTCTTCTTTGAAAGGGGAAAATGCAAGGATTCTACAGATCAATTTCAGTGACATTCTATCTAAAAACATAGTCGAGTCGTTAGAGTCGCTCATTTGAAATCACTGAACGTCTAATAAATTGATGGCTATTGGTTCGCGCCCTGTTACATACTACATATCTTTATGTTTGAGAGATGGAAGTTTCTAGGGGGGAAATGCAACAATACTACAGAGCAATATCAGTTTATTTTATCATTGTCGTATGAGAAGATGCCGTTCAAATGGTGTTTTCCTTTTGTATTTTAGCAACAACAGCACACGTGCGCACTGGACAGGGACCATTTCGTCTTTTTGAATGGGTAAAATGCAAGGATAGTACCGCACAATTTTGATTTTGATGGCATTCCATCTATTGTTTCATGTCCACCTATGTGGTCGAGCGGTTAAAGTCGCTCACTTGAAATCACTGTACCTGTCATAGATTGAGTGCCATTGGTTTGTGCCCTGCTACCGACCAAATCTCTTTATGTTTGGGAGTTGGAAGCTTCTTCAGGGGGATAGAAGTCTAGAACTGGTTCTTTATAGAAACGATTTTAGGTAAATTGCGCGCCTATTAAAATAACTTAAAACGGGCGTAAACTACATCAACCTATCATCTATTGAGTCATGAGAAGATTCTGCTTATTTCTTTCTTTAACAGTGGCCCATGTCTGCACTGGACCAGAATCATTCCTATTTTTGGCATGGGTCAAAGAGCAAGTATGTGTATTCAATCTGCAAAGTTTAATGGAAATCAGTTTGGAAATTTGTGTTTTTGGGCAATATTCTAAGTGAAAGAAAAATAAATATCTTTAAGTAATACTGTAGTAGGCTAACATGTGTAACGACCCTTAAACGTATCTTTATGTTTCGTAGGCTAACTTTATCACCTCCAAAGTTATTCATGAGAAACACTTTGGGCCGGGCGGGACGAGACATTCTGCTTTGGGACAAAAACGGAAATAGTTTTGTAAAATTAAAATCCAGAGTCATATACCTTGATATTCTTGTCTTGTGTATAATCCTTTGGTTGAAATACTTAATCATGACAAAAATGTTATTCATCGGCACAAAAAAAACTAAAGAGTTGTTTCCATTTACCTTTAGGTTTACCCCCAAAAAAGCAAAAACGTTTTGAGCAAAATAACATTTTATTTCCATCTAAAGAGCCTCTTCAATGATTGTTTTGGGTACCTGTTTACTTACTTAATTTTGGTGTTGTGTCGTATAGGTATCAATCTTTTGTTCTATTGTATTCTGAAATTAAGATTGGATTTTTTTTTATCTATACATCTGTTGATTGGCAATGGATTTTTTAGTTACTTCAAATAGCATAAACATAATGTAGATTTTCACTTGCCAATAATTTTGATACCAGTGGTTTTGCGCTGACCTGATTATGTGCACTGTCAATACGACATTAGTTATATGTTTCCCTTTATCGGAACCACATCCTCGTTTTGGAAAGGGGACAATGCCAGGATGGTACAGAACAAGTTTTAGAATGAATATAAGTAAAACACGGCAGGCCATAGTATGTGGACATGTCTTATGATCCTAAAAAGTTTCAAAAGATTATCTTGATCACTTCGAGAGATATTCAAGGAAATTGAAAGTAAAAAATGAAAAAGAAATTGGGAAAATAAAAGTCAGAGTTTTAGGCCATGGTCAGGGGGTCGGACGTAAACGGTGTATCTCGGGGGTTTAAGCGAGAATTTGATGTAGTTCTGGTCAAAATGGCGGATATTTCATGTTTTTTTGGGAGACGGATAAGAAAATTGGTAAGGAAATGTTTATTTTTAATTTGATCGAACTGTTATCATGCCGTTTGTATAGCCACATGTAATATATGAAAGCGTCACACCCGTTTTGGATCGTGGACCTAAAAAAAAGTTATTGAAGGGATAAATTGGTCGGTAGTGTTTATGTTTGGATTTTCCGCCGTTTTCTCCCACGTTTGGACGGTTCAGACCGCTTTACTCGAGCTTATTTGAATGCATTTCGTATAAACATGATGCGATCCATTGTTATGTAATGTGTGCACGTTTCCAATACGAACTTTTTAAACTTTAAACAAATTTCGATATATTTCGGGTCGTTTTAAGACGATTTGACGTATCACCGGGTTCCAAAAGCAGCTGTAAACGGTAAACCAACGGACAGCATGGATGATGTACCATGTGTAAATTGTAGTGTTTCATCGACCATGGAGTTAAATAACACAAAATCGAATGGTATTAAATTGAATCAACAAACATTTGCTGTCAACATGTAATTCTGAATGAAACAAAATTAATAGATCTAAATGTAGCTAATAAGCTCGATTAAAGCGGTCTGAACCGTCCAAACGTGGGAGAAACCGGCGGAAAATCCAAACATAAAAACTACCGACCAATTTATCCCTTCAATAACTTTTTTTATTTTTAGGTCCACGATCCAAAACGGGTGTGACGATTTCATATATTACATGTGGTTATACAAACGGCATGATAACAGTTCGATCAAATTAAAAATAAACATGTCCTTACCAATTTTCTTATCCGTCTCCAAATAAAAACATGAAATATCCGCCATTTTGACCAGAACTACATCAAATTCTCGCTTAAAGCCCCGAGATACATCATTTACGTCCGACCCCGATGGTATTTTCAAGGAAAACAGTTCGTGACCCAACGGGACGGGACGGGACAATGTTCTAAGTAGCATTGAAATTATAGTCCCTATCTTCAAGAAAGGGGATCCAAATGAAACGACAGATTATCGAGGAATATCTTTAATAAACGTCTTTGGTAAATTGCACACCGGTATCTTAAATAAAAGATTGACTTTTTATGCAAATATTTTCTTGAAAATAAACTAGGCGCAAGCTGGCTTTCGTAATTTATATTCTACTGTCGACAATGCCTGTATTCTTCAATCGTTGATCTCTAAGTACCTGTCGAAGAAGAGAGTTAGTTTACGTGGCGTTTGTAAATTTTAAAACTGCATTTGACTCTGTCAGAAGAGATGTATTATGGTACGTTCTAAGGAATGCCGGTGAATTTATCCAGAGCAATAGTATGTACAAGTCTGTTAAGGTCTGTGTCAGAACAACTTCCGGTTCCTTCACTGATTATTTCACCTGTCCGATCAGATTGAAACAAGGATGCATGGCTTCACCAATTCTATTTTCATTTTTCATTAACGTGTTAGCAGAGTTAATTTAGTCAAGCGGGATTAAAGGTGTGCAAGCAATTCCAGACGTTACAGAGATACTCATTCTAATGTTTGCAGACGATGTAGCTCTAATTTCAGATACTGTTATAGGTCTTCAATCACAGCTGGATATTTTAATACAGTTTTGTCAGGAATGTGGCATAACAGTTAACAGTCAGAAAACTAAGTCAAGGCATTCAAACGCGGAGGTAGATTATCATGGCACGAATGATGGAATTGCAATGGCAAACGTCTAGAATTTGTGTTCAGTTTTATCTACGTTGGAGTGAAATTTATCTTTTAATGTAATAGCTACTGAACAAGCAGTTCAAAGAAAACGAGTTTTAATATCAGTATTGAGTTCGTTGTACAAATGTGGTCAGTTGCCAAGGTCAGTTTTCTTTAAACTTTTTTATGTTAAATTCCCCCCTATACTATTATATGGAGCAGAGATCTTGGGCTTTGAACAAAGAGGGTGTCTTGAACTGGTACGTAGATATGCCTGTAAATGGTACATGTACGTTAACCTCCATCGTGTAATGCAGCGGTCCTTAGTGACTGTGGACGAATACCGCTTTATATTGAAGCAGCAAAATGGCTGATCAGCTATTGGTTCAAAACATTAAAATGCCAGAAAGTAGATATGTCCAATGGTGTTATTTAATGCAGAAATTCCTAGATGAAAGCGGGCATGTTAACTGGGTCACAAAAGTAAAAACATCTCTTACAAACAAACGGGTTTGGATATGTTTGGGTATCACAAAATGTTTTGAATGAAATATCATTTCTGAAATTGTTTATTCAAAGGCTTACTGATCAGTATCTGCAATCATGGACAGAAGAACTGGGAAATAATCACAAACTATTCTTTTACCGAGGCTTCGAACCAATCTGTGAACATGAACCTTATCTAGACAGCGGGCATGTTAACTGGGTCACAAAAGTAAAACAATCTATATACCACAGAAATATTATCAACCTGTAACATTACACAAATTTAATAATTTAATGGCATACAGAGATAAGTTACATATTAGAATGTCGCTAGTTACATTTATCTTGCTTTTGAAAGGAGAAAATCACTGCAACGTAACTGATATAATTCGAAGTATTACATGTATATGTACTGTATATGAAATACTGGTTGTACAATCAAATGTGTCTGAAATTTATTTTGCTAAGTACATTTTAAGCACTTGGGACCATTAGTTAATTAGAACATTATACGGTAGATAAACATAAAAACAGTGATATATATGTGTATACACAGATGTTTGAATGAAATAACACAAGTTAACCTTTAAACATATAAATATTATATTGAATACTGTAAGCTATTGCGGGTATAAAGTTGCAGTTATATATGAATTTTGTTTAATGTGTTAAAGTTGTATTGTAAACTCTTCTTAAAACTGCTCAAGTATATGTTGGTATGAAATTAATTCTTTGATAGAATTGTTTCAATATTGTGAACCATTAATTATACAGAGCTAAAATATGTTATTACTTTGCAGAAAGTGCGATATACTGATGTGCGCATAATATGGGTGTTTTCATATGTATTGCGTGATGTATGTAAATAAAGTAATGTTAAAAGTATAAAAACACGTACAGGCTTTGGAGTGTGAAATTACTAAAATCTAATTTTTAAGTTTCAAAAACATGTCTTTATCCATTTTAGTGAATACTCCTGCACGCGACAGGATGCGGGAAAGTGACCCCTATACACCCCCGGTCCAATTTAAGAATGATCTACGGTTATCCATATTTACTAAGAATAAACAAGAAATTACACCGCTGCAATTGTAATTTTTTTTCTTCAAAGTCAAAACTTAATCGCTGTGTGAGGAGTATGTTTTATCTTCCTTGTCTGCAATCTTCCAATACCTATAAACACTAGCCAATAATAAATATGATTTGGTGTTGATTACAAAAACAAGTTACAACTTACAACCACTGAGTTAGGAGGTTCACCAATAACATCAAACACAATGCACAAATGTTTGAACATTGCCGACGCGCCTGTCAAAGTAGCTATGGCGCACCGCCCAATAGTGGTTTCCTAAACTCTGCCTTTTTATCAGTTTTTGACCGATCAGTACTATGCTAGTTAATACTTTATGTCTTTATCACGTCTTTAGTGATGACTTTAGACTGTTTATGGTGCGGAAACTAAGCGATACTGGCCCTTGTAGGTCTCTTGTTTATATGAAAGCTGCCGAAACATATGTCGAATCAATGGACATGTTGCACATACACTTGAGGGAACGGGTAACAACGTGTTGAGGCAGGTAATTACTCAAACTTTAACATGTACCTATCATTGTGTCGGGTTTTACTCACATTTTGGTGTAGAAACATGTACGAACGATAAAGAAAACATCTTAAAAATATATTATAACAATAAAACGACGGGCGTCTATACGGAGGGAAAACGCCAGTGAAAAATTGTGTGTGGTGAGAAATTGAATCGGCTTTTAACACATAAATTGTGTATTTGCCTACCTGCATATATCTGTAATTTATTGTATTTCTATGCCATACATGTATGTCATATCGGATAAACTCACTGCGGTCAAATAACAAGAAAAAGGGAAGTGGTGGTGTAGAGGTGTCTGCCTTTCATCCCGGATGTTGCGGGTTCGAGCCCCACTGGGGGTCACGACCGTACCTCCTCATTATGAAACCAGTTCTATTTTTCCTGGAAGCGGACTCGCGAGTGACTTGATAAGCTGCAAACTGCTACAAGCTTTCTTCACAATCGAGCTACATATAATTAGTACACACTAAATAAAAGGTTCACGGAGAGACATTTAAAATAATTATATAGTTAACATGTAATGTAGTTAATTGTACACATACGATAAAGGTAAACATGGCATGTGTATCTTACTTATGGTATGAGACGCCTAAATCGGTGAAAACCGGAAGCAGGTTATTTTGTCTAGGGAACATGCAGACCTACACTATGTGTTTGATTGCTGATTGGCTGAAACTAAGTGGATGCATACAAGAAAAAATAGTTTGAAATAATCGCTGCATGATAGATCACAAATGAAATATGAAGAGAAAAATCTGGATATAAATTATAATCAAAATATTTGGTATTTGAAAATACTGACATATTTGGTCGGTGACCACTAAAACTGCCACAAAAATGGGGGTGGTGTCATTGAGCTCCAAATTACTGGCATAAAGTATTGGATCACATGTATAAATTTTGTTATTTTTATGTGGGACTAGGATGATTCTACAAAATAAAGTTCATTTCAGCAGTCGGTGAGATTTTGGGTAGTCGCACCGGAAGAAATCCTTATAATGTAAGTCTATGGAAATGTATTTAGGCGTCTCATACCTTTATACTTCAAATATAAAAACAATACAAATTCTCATGCATAGCTCTCTTTCATATTCCGTGGAACTGCATTAATAAACATTTCTGTAGGGAATCATCCATTTGCATGAATGGTATTTGTTCAAGTCACGTAAAAGATATATTTAAATCTATTCATTATACATGGACACAATATATGAAATGTCCTCGGCCTCAAACACCTGTATGTATACAAACATGCAAGGTCATCTGAATTCGAGATTTCAGTTGTTTCAAATCGTGTATGTAAGTTCCGTACAACATTGGACCAGTATTAGATTGGGTAGCGAGTCCATACCCCATGCATCTGTGATATGTTCAACTCAAAACGGGTATTGTGCTCTGATTATGAAAAATAATCGTTCGGAAACCTATAATAATTTGAGCAATAGAATAACCGTCGCGTGCATGTAAAGAAGTTTTGATGACCTTTTTTCCCGTGCAGTGCTAAATTAGTAGATGGCGTCAAATCGATGGTATTTAATCATATATTAAAGTAAAGAAAGTTGGAATAAATGAGGTACTGTTTGATTTTATGCATTGGGCCGTGACTGCACTTTTATACTTATACATGCTATAATAGGTCATAGCTCACGGGTCAAAATCCTACTATAATACCGTCGCCGACATAAATATAACTTCAATGACCATGGATTCATTAAACAATCCCCTATAACAAGATATGTTGAAACTCTGACCTAAGTAGCAGTTTCCACACTTATGACACATTTCATTATGTTATCAGTAAAAATTGATTGACAACATGCCTGGATGAAATTGCGTCGCTCTGATAGAAGCAGCGTATTAAAGCATTGTGCTTATTTTGAAGATGTTATCAACTGTGGTCGAAATAAACAACTGACTGTTACATTTTGACTTGCGCTAAATTCTCGTCCCTCTAACCAATTTCGTTAGTGGTTGTATGGGAATAAAGTAATTTCAGTGAACTGACTTATACATAATTTTCGAAGAAAGTTTAAATGCAAACTCAGTACAGGACGGATATTGCATGTGGATTTTGTACCGAAGAACTTTTTTTAATAAAAGACATACATGTACTTTGTCGCAATGTACCGTTATATAGTGTTGTTTTGATCATTGAAATCTAGTTCGGACAATCCTTAAAGGTCCACTACTAAGCGAAAATTAAGTGACAGTTATTTCAATGGCAAGTACATTACCTTATGCAAGACACTAAATAATGAAGATTGGCAGGTTAAAATGTACAGAAAGTGTTTGGAACACAAAGAAAAGTATATGTGTTATGTTGAAATCTCAGTGAATCGACAAAATGACTATCCAGGTCTTTTTAACTTTCTTCATTATGCATAGAAAAATAATTGTACATGTACTGTGATTTATTTAGAATTTCTACATACCAACACGGACCTATATACAACACGGACATATATGTGTATATAGGTCCGTGATACCAACTTTCATTTTTTATTAAAAATAACATATTTCTGTGCTTTTTAAAGTATATTTGAATTTTCACTTTTCTTAGTATTGGACCTTTAAATGTTTTAACTGTTTAGATGAATAGTTGAAAATATTCATACATGTGTATATGTGGCTTGTTTCGAAATAAGTTAACATCGGCAAAATAAGTTTAACTTAATTTGTTGTCATGCAAGACAATCATTATTTCATTAATGCTATATGCATCATATTTGTTTGTTTAGAGGCTACTGATTCAATTGTTTCTTTCTGACACAAAATGTTTCAAAACATCATGCATACATTGTCATTATTTGCATATGTAGCTTCCATTCTTATTACCTTTGTTAAGCATATTGTATATCACATTTGTTTATATTATTGTTTATATCAATATACATACGTATAATATCATTGCAGCAACTAAGCTGTTCCAATGAAAAGTTATAAACCTTCAGAATGCATCGAGCAACTATATATCAAAGGTATACAGATTGTATATTATGACAAAGAAACTATTAAAAAATAGAAAATTTTGAATAAGACAACTGTTTGGAAGCTACAAATGCGGCCTTTGTTTGCAGGTGGTCTTTATTTAAAGGTTTTCTTTTATAGGTGAATGGAATGGTGCACTGCGATCTTCCTGCTGATCTTTATTCGCAGGGTGGTCTTTATTTCGAATTGGTCTTTAACACATGTTTGTTTGTATGGATCTTAAATCTTTGAAAAAGTAGTTTAGCATGGAATGGAAAGAAAAAGTTGTCAAACTGAATAATAATTCATGTGTATATCAATTGGTTGAATTTGTTTCTTGTAAACTCTACATGGATAGGTGATGTAACAGTAATTTGTAGCATGCCGAGGCTAATGATCAGGGCTTTGCAATCTGTTACTTTGGTTAGCGTATACAGCTATACTAGTGCGGGGTACATAGCCTCTCTATGGGCAAAAGTCCCAAGGATTTCTAAGAGAAAAGGTGTGAAATAATAAATTATTATAATTAAGAAATAAAGAAACTGAACTTTTCAGAGTAGAACGCCTAACTCGGTTGTTATAGGTTAGAATCCCGATAAAAGCATTTGACTGCAACTTGCATGTCATTATCCCGTAAAGATTACAAATTCAGTTGAAATAGAATAGGAGAAAAGATACAATAACATGATAACGAAAGATAAACAAATGAGTCAGACGTAAAAAAGTTGATCGTTATATTTCGCTGTTCTAATACACTGCACTAAATAAACTGACATACCTTTCAGCAATGTTTCGTGATGCCATGTTGTTTGATCTACGAATAATAGGAATGTAAAAGATGCACCCTCTTTCCTTTTGTCATGCACAGTATCTCTAAGACATCTTCAAACACGTCTTTGGAATTCATAAGCAAAGATCGGACAACACCACATTTTAAACTGCTATCTTATTAGCACCTTTGGCGACCTGCGAATCGTGATGATAGTAACTGTTTCATGTTCATTCGATATATATGAAATGCATGTCTTTATAACTTCACAAGTATTTCAACCTGAAAATGCAGAGTAGCATTCATATACCGGTATTAATATAAAGTAGCCCGTATTAAGCAAATACGAGCGTCGTTCGAAATCTATTTTCTATTTGGCTTTGTAACTACATTTGTATAAAAATTGACTGAAACGTGCATTTCTTCATTTAATGCCCTAAACGTACTCTCCGTTGGTGTAATACACGATTTTAGTATGTGTATCTATTTCTGACAGCGTCATGGCCGGCTGATTTATGTATAATACGAGGATTGTGATGGACGACAGAACCGAGTCTGTCGCGACTTGTATCTACGACCAGACAGGAAGTTTTTCACTTTATAAAAGGATAGAAGTCAAATGTTGCCAGTTCTGGGGAATAAGGAGGATGTGGTAGCGAAGTTATTTTCTCTTAATTAAAAAAAATGTTTTTACTATGTCATGGGTGAGCGCAACGTATCGTCATGCAAAATTCCAACATGTATGTAGATTGTGACTGAACGACGTCCCACATAGTACGTTTTCAATTGTTTCAATAACCCTATCATGTTAGTTCCTTCAAGTCATACTTCTGTCCATTTTTACTGTTACCTGTATTCGTTAGAAAAGTCTAAGGCTTGCATTAATTGTATTTAGCTATAATTGGCCTTTTGCCATATTTGGAGGCCTATAATTATTCCAAACCTTGGGCACCGGCTAAAATAGTGCCCCAAGGTTTTATTACCAGTGACAACATTTGCAAAATACTTTTCGTCCTATTTTGGAATCATTTTAACATTTCCTTGGCAGTTTCAGCACACAATACTTTGTGATCGTCATTCAGTAGCTATGGCATCCACCTAGCAGAAATATTCTTAACTATTAAGATTTTCTATAGAATAAAATGAACTTTTTATAGTGAAACGCCAACAAAACGTGCAATATCTTCTATAAAATCATAAATATTCCAAATGGCAATTAAACAGGAAGTACTCATTACACGCCCAATTCTTTAAATAGTAATATAATAAAGTTGGCTGTTACACAATCTGATCCATATTATACTGAATGTGAAGATTGCTGCAGTATTAATAGATTTTCTGATGAAAAACACGAGTATTGACACGCAAACGTATTTCTTCTGATGCTTTATTCAAACTAATCAAACAAATCAAGAAAATCACCATAATGTTCTTTTCTGTTTTATGGAATGTACTTTTTGTCTATTCATGATTTTCCATTCCGTGTCATCTAGTATTTGTGTCAATTCGTAATGTTGGTAAATAAAGACAAATACCGGTAATTGATTTACATTTACATTTCTAAGGATATATACAGATTATCCGGAATGGAAGTTGTAAAATTGTACGTGCCCATAATCAAAACTAAACAGGAAACGCTGAGTTTGATTAGTAATGTGTATGGCAAACATGTTGTGGTATCACAGTTTTCAGAAAGGTATATAGTAAGATTTTGACAACGTCTATAACGGGAGACCATTTTCTTGCAAAGTCCAACAATATTGTGAATAGAGCATGTTAGCTAAAGACAGAAGTTTTGAAATTAAAAAGGTTGAGTTAAGTGTTAGCAGTGTTCAGGAGTTCTTCCTTGTACTTTCCACATCCCTTCAGTAGGTCATGTTCTATGTCTTGTTAGACGTTTAGGGTGTGATTTTCGCACACGCAGTAACGAGTGGCATCAATGCCGATTATTGCATGCAGGCATTTACAGTTTCATTAATAAAACAATCTTTCAAATAACTGCTTAACATAAAATTGATATGTTAAATCTCATGTACATTATCACTTGCGATTACATGTACTACGTCGTTGTTTTTCAAAAGCGCACTTCAACGGAAACGTGCTTACCTGGTTGAAAACCAGATATTGCAACAGGGCAATGCTCATTGTCACAGTACTGCTAGTACTCTAGACTTTGCAGTGGATTGAGTGGGAAACACTGTCATGTCATGTATTCGCCGGAGTTTGCGAAATGCGACTATGCTTCTAAAATGGCCGTGGTAGAAAATCAGATATCGCATTTACCTTCTTGTAATTAAAGTCTCCAGAATAGGTAGGCGATCTCGGAGACTGTCGTAAAGCGCACACAAGGGAACATGGGTTACTTCTTTCTTTGAATCGTTTTATCGATTTTTGGAAGTTGCCAATAAGTGTGTACGATATAGGTCCGTGTGATGACGTCAGAGTGTACTGGAACAAAAGCGTTCCATGATATTTCGCATACCAAGTAAAACAAATAGTACCGTAGATATAGAGGATAATTGTTGGTTTCGGTGTAATATATAGAGGATAATTGTTGGTTTCGGTGTAAGATCACGTTATAATTTCACCGAGTGGGCACCAAAAGTGATATTTTCACGAGTGGCGCAGCCACGAGTGAAAATAACTACTTTTGGTGTTCACGAGTGAAATTAACGTGATATTACACCGATACCAACAATTTTTCTGTTTATTTTATGGTTAAAACTCTACTTTGATTGAGTTTATTTCTACAAAATATCGAAAAACACGTTTGATTTAAACGACGTATCGTTGGTTTCAGCTGAATTATGCTCGGTATTGACGTTCCGGGTAAAGTTGAAAACAGTGAAAAATAAAAATGGTGATAATTCCACTGTTTCGAAACAGTGGATTATCACTTTTATTTTACTTCTTACTGGAAAACATAAAATTACACGTTTTATTTTATGTTTCCAGTGATTTACGTTTTCAATGAAATAAAAGTATAATTCTTTTTTTTTTTTTTTTTTTCGAGCGTAATTAATGCTGGAAACCATGCGACGATCGTCGTTAAAATGACGTCATTTGCGCTATGTTTTCTAATGACGTTTCCCGCGATTTTCGATATTTTATAGAAACAAACTCAATAAAAGTAGGTGTAATATCACGTTAATTTCACTCGTGAACACCAAAATTTGTTATTTTCACTCGTGGCTGCGCCACTCGTGAAAATATCACTTTTGATGCCCACTCGGTGAAATTATAACGTGATCTTACACCGAAACCAACAATTATCCTCTATATAATTTCACCGAGTGGGTACCAAAAGTGATATTTTCACGAGTGGATATTACATAGATACCAACAATTTTTTCTGTTTATTTTATGTCTCAAACTCTACTTTTGTTGAGTTTGTTTCAATAAAATGTCGAAAATCGCGAGAAACGTTATCTGAAAGCATAGCAAACATGACGTCATTTTAACGATGTCGTCGTCGTATGGTTCCCGGCGTTCATTTCGCCCTGTATACATTTTGACATTAATCCGGGTAGAAATGTTTGACAATTTCCACTGAGTGGACAGTGAGTTTATCAGGATATAATCCACCGTTATATTTCGATAAACCACCGAAAAAACATTAAATAATCAGTCAATAAGAATGACAAGTTGGACACACCGAAAGAATAACAAGTCTTAACAACAAAAATGATATTCTTTTGCACGAATTAATTCTTCGAGTTGATATACTTAAATGTTTGGATATTTTTCCGAGTAATCATTTTTAACCTCACAAATAGTGTGACGTTTTAAGTAGATGGTTTCAAATATTTTTGATAGGTTCTCAAACTACCATCAGCAATTATTCTAAACTTCATACCTGTAAAGTGTTATTGCAATATATATTGTCATTGTTCAAGGAGAAGAATGTTATAATTCCCATCTTACATCGCTCAAATATCTGATTGGAAAAGTCCTTTCTATTAAGGCACATGGACATTTATGCGTACATATACAGAACGGAGCTCTCTTGTCATCGGATCAGTTCTCGGAGGATTGTTTTCTTCATTTTTTGAAAACTTCATTTATTCTAACTTTATGACCATCTTTATTTTGTTAGGATGTATAAATTTCTATCAAATGACATATAAGAGCATATTTTGTTTAGTTTTAGTTGTAAAGAAATTGACAAAACCTTCCAGAGATGTGAGGTTTAAATACTTTCGAAACATAATGAGAAAGATTTAAACGTTTGACGAATTCGGCAAAAGGAACTTCAGCTAAACTCAGGAGCGCTACTTCAAATAACCAAACTCATTCCAACTCATAAATAGGCGAATAATTTAGACCACAGACGTTATCGAGTACCTAATTGCCAAAAATCCAAAAGGATTATTTGAATTTGTAACTCCCGACAGCTAAGCACATTAATATCAAAATACTAGTAATGTTCCAACCAGTATGTCATCCGATCGATTCTTCTGTCTTATTTATGTTAGCGTCATGTAGACAACAAGAGTTCCCTTGACTATCCTACATGTTTCAGCCAACTGTTAACAGTGTAATCACTGCTCAAGGACGATTTGAAACCCAAAGTGGACGTCTTCAATACCTATGAAGAAGGAAGAGGTTGCATAGGGCTAGTTAATTAAGAACAATATACGGGTATAAAAGCAACATTACCTTCACAAATACAGATTTCTGAAGTAAGTATCATATGACCTTTGTCGTTGACTATTGCGATTTGAAATTTAATAAAACATTTATCGTTCAATAGCCACGTCACGTAACATACCCTAAACCCTTAATAATAAACCATACTTGAAAATAAGCCGATCTGGAAAACATGTATGTACACAGCTAAGGTTGAGGCATACTATATAAAAATTCTCTAGTTTATATAGATCTGAATCAAAAATATCGTCAAGTTTCAGTTGGTACCAAACACTAAGGTAGACTAGAGAATTTTTATTCAGAAGCCTGTATTAAAATTAAAATAAATGAAGTTTTCAACAAATGAAGAAAACAATCCTCAGAGAACTGATCCCATGACAAGAGAGCTCCGTTCTGTATATGTACGCATAAATGTCCATGTGCCATAATATAAAGGACTCTAATTGAAACCATCTACTTAAAAACGTTACAATATATGGCTTACTTCAGGTGGGTCATTATATTCGTTACTCAAAAACGTTACAATGTAAGACTTACTTCAAAAAGATCTTTAGATTATTATTTACTCAAAACCGTTACAATAAAAGGTTTACTTCAGGAGGATCATTACAATATAAGGTTAACTTCAGAAGGATCTTTACAATAAAAGGTTTACTTCAGGAGGATCTTTACAATATAAGG
>JAFMSR010002188.1:0-25013 GCA_022818135.1 Saxidomus purpurata | reverse complement strand
AATTGTTTTAATTACAATGTTTGTAAATCATTTTTCTTGTAATAATCTTACAATTAATGTTCGGCAACTCGTGTTTTACAAGGACATAGTTTGTGATTTATATTTCATAAATTACAAGTAAGCATGTATACGGTACATGAAAAGATCAAAGTGATTTCCTGAACAGTAATCTAAAATATCACTATTTATTCAGTCAGTAAATCGATTCTAAACAGAATTTACGACAACTTAATCTAGAAGCTAAATGATTGATGCGTCTTGACCTAATTGTAAAACATTGTACTAAAGCATCATTTCAATAACTTTTTTATTTAAGAACAAATGTACCTTTTCAGCTGCTTTGCGCATAAACTTTTTGGCGGAGTCATTCCATATAGCAGGGACGGTTATCACCCAGGTAACATCCGAGTCTTTAACACCTTGAAAACTACGCTGAAGAATATCCACCAGATGATCCTTTAAGTACTGTATTGACAAACTGAAAACTGTCAGAGCATCAAGCTGCTTTCCGTTTTCTGCGGTAAGCTGATAATTGCCTTTTATTTCCTGGAAATGATTCGACAATTTCATATTATGATTACGTTACACCGATAAACGCCTTCAGTGATATAAGGGATAATTTGAGTTTGGTTATAATTATGTTCAGTACATTCATAAGTACTTCTTTCAATATGGTAGCATTTAGACAATAATTAATGTAGATATGCAGGAGAAATTTACTCGGCAATAGCCTGTTATAGGCGACAAAAAAACAAGTCATCAAGCATAAGCAGGACCGTATTGCCAGCTTGTGTACTACATTTTGACTGATATATTGTTTGATTTTCATACAACTACTTGTTTTATCATTTATGATTTTTGTGTAATTGTTAAGGTTCATAGGAAAAAAACAACATCTAATTTCTCGGACAGAAAATGAAAAAAATAAGTCATCCATAAATTCCGTATGCATATACTTTGCGCTTTGGTCAAATAAGTGAATGCTATGAAACATAAATAATCCCATCTGTTATATTAAATTGTTTACATATAGAAGCAATGATGACAAATTTGCGGTTATTCAACCGTTTTCTGATATTTTAACGAGTAACAAAATTGCATATTTTTAAAAATTTTGCTTTAAAACTATGTCTCAAGTTAAAGTGAAGGACAACACGATATATGACTACCTTGGTTTGGTGTAATGTCATCTTAAACTCCCAGAAGAAATACCAGTCTTCATGCTGCTTTTCTAGAGACAGTGTTGCATATCTATCCTTAGCTTCATGTCCAAAAGAGTCCAACTTTCCATTCGGATTGAGCAACAGACATGTTGGAGTTTTTGCATTCATCTGACCTTGTCCGGCGTTCTTCCATTCATTACTATGCATTTTAAGTGGATTTGCATCATATTCATGCTTAAATGAGAATGCATATCCGGAATAGGTAGTTCCAAAATCTATCGCAGCTACAATAATTTTTCCACTAGAGTTTGGAGCCGTGACTTCATCACTCGCCAGCGATTTCCTGGTTTTATCAGAAATTGCTCTGGTTTTACTAAAATAGAAAATGCGCGAATCATACAAAATATCTATTATGTTTAATAGGTTATACATAATTCTATTACTGTCAAACACTGTTTTGTTTTCGAACCTTAATTGAAATATTTCTCATTTCTAGCCAAAGAAATTGTAATAAGTGGTGAATTACGAATGCACAATTTTTAATCTCAACATAGGGTTAGAGCAATACCATAACAGTTTCTACCTCTTTCACATTTTGCTCAAAATCTTACCTTGAAGGTTAATATGATTTGTTTCAAAGGCAAGATTAACTGTTTTGTCAATTTTTTTTCATGGGGCATGTTTATGACTGAATGCGAAACGCCTAAAGTTAAAATTTGGGATTTCTGCTGAATTTATACATGTAAGTAGCCAATAGACTTTCGGAAAATAATGTTACATATGAATAAATATAACAAGAAAGAAAAAAACGTCAACGTTTACGTTTGTTAATTTTAATACATTATCAGGCTAGCAAGTAAAGATTTCGACAGTTTAACTTACTCCGAAGCTTTTGCCCAAATTTAAATTTTTGCGGAAAGAAGGTAAATACTAATAGTAAAACGAAATAAACTATTACTTCACATCAGTCTTTCCTATTGTAAAGTATGTTATGGAATTTAAACTACATGTTCAATATCTGGCGGCAAATACAAAACGAGGGGATTGGTACAATTTCATTCCTAGGAAAAAACTGGTAGTACTGAGTACAAAAGATAATAATATGAACAAGCAAACAAAGGCCTGGATCATTTTGCGCGACACACCTATTGTGTTTTCATGTCATCACATATGCAATATGACTGACAAAACAGCGAATAGCATTTACAAACAGTGATCATGTTAAAAGTAGTCAATTATATAATAAAGCAACGTTTAACATGTTTTTTTTTTATAAATTTAACAAAATTGAAAAGTCCTTCTGTTTTTTTTAATACGACACATGTTCTGGCAGCTTAAGCTCTGTGTGTGCAAACATTTTACCTAGTTTTACTTTGAAGCGTAGGGAGGCCTTTCGCTAAATCTGAAGCAAATCTGTCACTTCTAGTGGGACCGTCAATTGCCTTTCCTCTATCTTTCCGAAGCTGTTCGTCTCGTAACCTTCTCTTTTCCATCGCATTTATCCTTTTTGCACTCATTTTAGCATTCTAGTATTTATCCGTTGAGATTTGCTTCAGGACTGCAATTACAAACACATACATTTCAGACATAACTCTGATTCTTCGGAAATTATACGGCAAACTGTCTTAAGCTATAACTTTCATAAAGCACTTCGTTTGCTCCTAAAAGTACAATTGAAACTTTTGATGTAAAATTATTTTTAGATCTTGTATTACCAAGAAAGATAGAAAACATTTCCATTGCTTTGTAAATCGAATGTGCATGGTATGAATATAGCGCTTTTGTTCAATGATAATGCAAAATATAGCAAACGCTGTCTCACAACTTTTTTTGATATAGAACCGTCAAGAATATGTTATCATTCAAGGAAGTTTCTTATTTTGGCGTAAGCATCTCAACAGGTTTTAATTGCTACAGCAATATATCATAATCTTTTAGTTACTATGCATCCAGTTTGCGCTGATTTAATTGCCTCGGTTTGTATTTACTTAATTAAGATCTTCATTCTGCATAACATTGGGCGTATTCAAATGACCAAAAAGAAACAAGCCGTTTGAGTAAAACATGATGTTAGATTTTGTTTTAGATCACGCTTAGGCTGCTTTCACTTCTGTAAAGTGTAAAAAATAAATATTTATTTTTTTACTTAAAAACCGTTTATGTTCTTTGTTTCTATTAAAATAGTCATTCAAGAAGTCCGATTCTGAGCAACTTTTAATCTATTGATAAGTTTTCTGAAAACCGAAACTCTCAGAAAACCGGACATTTTTCCTTGTCCGGATATGGTCCGGTTTTCATGGAGTTTACTGACTCCATAGGTCAAATATATTCAACCCACACTGTTAAGCTGTTGGTCTCAAAATGTATCTGTGATTGTGAAATAAATTAAAAAACGACAACAATAAAACAAACAAAAGTGCTATGATGGCCCTGGGTCGCTCACCAGGGTACAACTGCCATTATTTAAACTGATAACCTAGTTTTGATCCTACGTAACCGAATTTCATATTTTCATGATGATAGTATGCCGAATGTGGCGTCTAGAGCGTTTACAAGGTTTTTATATAATTTGTTTATCAGTCTGACAAGCTTTCAGGTTAATTGGGTACATAATGTGGCTTTTAGGTTGGGTGCGCACCATAAACCGGTTTAAGCTCCCCAGTGGTGTTTTTGCCACTGACCGTTCCAAGGCGGTGCCCCACTGTGTTCCGTTAATTGTTCGTTTTGTCCTCGTGTGTTTGCTTTGTATGCTTGTGTGTGTTGGTAGTGTAGTGTGTGTGTGTGTGTGTGTGTGTGTGTGTGTGTGTGTGTGTGTGTGTGTGTGTGTGTTTTTGTTTGTGGGCGTGTGTGTGTTTGTGTGTGTGTGGGGTGGTGGGGGGGTTTGTGTGTGGTGCACTTCTGGGTGCTGTGGGGCTCGTTTTGGGGAGGCTGCGTTTTTGGTACGTGGCATTCCCTGTTTGCTATTATTTTTGTTTTTAGAGTGTTCACAAGGTTTTTCTACTAGTATGTATGTCCTAGGGTTTTACCCTATGAACAGACCTAGAGTTCATCATCCTAAATTACAGATAATTGGGTAAAAAAGTGGGGATTCTACAGACTCCGAACGGTTTTGCTATGATCTGATCAGGTGACCTAGTATTTAACTCACATGACTAAGTTTCGAGTTTATCAAAACATACGTTCGGACTAATATTCAAGATCATCGGGCATTAAATGTGGGTTCTACAATGTTAATAAGCTTATTCAATTATTTAACCGGTAACCCAGATTAGAACTTGACGTAGAAATCCTAACGACAAACATTCTGAACAATTTCCATACCAATTTCCATGCAGACTTGGTATCAAATGAGGCTTCTAGGATGTAAACGAGGTTTTCCTTTGGTTTTACATAGTGCCTTAAATTTTGTTCCCATGTGACCAAGTTTCAAAGTTATCATATAGTTAACCGGGTTTATGACCCCAGGTAACCCAAAGTAGAGCTTGACCTAGGAGAAATCGCAAAAACATAATGACCAATTTCAATGGTGATCAGGGGTTAGATATGGCCTCTGAAGTATTTCCAAGGTAAAGTGTAGGCCGACAGGCGGCCGCTATAGCTCACATTGAGTACACTATGCTCACGTGAGCTAACAATTAATTTGTTATACATGTAAAAAGAATTGTTGATAAGAAAAACAACAAAAAACAATTAATTTGTAACCATCCCTACTTTGGATTTTAAACAATGACCCCTAGACACTGTAATTAATTGTATCATTACCATCAAATAGCGTTTGCTAGTGCTTTTTAATAAATAAAAGATGAGAAACTCATTTAACTCAAGAAAAAAGGTTTTGTGAAAAACAGCTGTTTCACACTACATTTATGTATGACCAACAAATTCAGCAAACTGTGTAAAACTATACTATATAAATTATATACGTTAGTGCACATGTCATATTTTATATTTTCTATACCTATCCTTTGCTTCGAAATAAGATTTAAAACATATTTTGGATATCTACTTTATATATTTATTGTTACTTTTTAAATTGTATTCTGATACAACGTACAAAAATCATGCAAATTTATTAGGCACGATTTTGTCATTACTTATGTCGTGAACACGTCTCGAGCAGCAAACAAATTAAAAATGCTTTCAGAATGCATGATTATAGTTTACACTTACCATAAACTTCCGTATAAAAGAAAAAAAATCACATACATAAACATACTTCACTCCGTGGGATTCGAACCAGCCTAGTAAATGTATACTAGCTACCAGTCTTCTACGGCAACCACTGACTCAGAGCTATTTATTCCTCTAGTAAATGTAATATGACATTGTCACACATTCTTGTTTCCGCTGTTTTCAATAATAACAGTGTCTAAAATATGTAAACATAACATGACGTTACTATAAACTTATCAAAACCGACTTATAGCTATAGTAACAGCTATAATTATATGCATGTTTTATGTAGACAATAACTGCCTTTCTAAAGCATAGACTTAATATTTAGTTAGTAAATATAGGTAACCAGATTTATCTTTCAAAACAATGATAAAAATCTCAGTGTTTTATTGGGTTCCATTAGACCTTCTGCTTTTCAGTATTCAGTAGATTTTTTTTTGCTGGCAACGTATTCGAAATCAAGGAAGTCTGCAAGACACATTTCTGTGAAATAGTATGGATGTTGCAGCCCACTGTGAAGTAGAGTATACTGAAATTTGGCGACTAGCTCGCTCAATTGAAGCATGAATAGAATTTCCTGTATTTTCCGTATGACCTAACTCAAGGTATTTGTGGAAGACAGACAGGAGATTGTAACCACAGCTTATTTACACAATACTTACTTTTATTCTGAGAGACACATTTGTCACTATCAAATATGAAATATCATTTCTGGCTTTGTTTTGAATAAACAGGTACACACAAGATGCTTCCTCACAAGCTCCTATGTTGGCTATTGATTAATTCCAAAGGAAACAGAGGTGGCCATATCATAAACGTTTAAGTCTTGTAGAATACAAACAAGACTGAAATGAGTGAGGATTAAAAAGAAGTGCCTCTTAGTCAAAACAACACACTTAAGAACCTGAGCTGTTTTGCAGTTTAACTTTGTTTAACTTAGTCTTAGAACATATAGTCATATAAAAAGGCTTCAGTATAAATTCCTGTCACGTATATCTCTGAATTTCAAATAATACGCTACCAAATTCAAAAGCGTTGCAAACGCTTTTGAAATTCCAATTTAAACATATAGTGTAGCAGTGCCGTTTAACCGACATTTCCAATCGATTTCTGCAAATTCCTACCTAGATTTTTGCTTATATTTTAATTCTAGCATTTAGTTTTATATTTACGTATAAGTATGTCAATTTGAAAAAAAAAATTCAACGGTAACCGAGAGCGAGCAGCTTTAAGTGTCTCTCAAGTCTTCTTTGAGTTACTCTTTTTCAGCATTTTAAGAATTAGCACATTAGGTACAAAAGTCACATTTGTCTTTGATAGGGCGGTGATATGTCATATTACATTGTGTTTCAAAATCCTTTATTCATTTATACATGTAGTATATATTTTTCAGTAAAGTATTTGCGCATTTTTTATAAAATCTAAATAAGACGGTAAGTACAGTTTGTTTGTTTGTCTTCTACAATAATAACAGTATCATAAGATTGTATAAGATATCTTATTTGATCAAGCTGATCTTCAGACGTACAGTTTGGACTGACTTCATTCTTACCCCTTTCTTCATTCTTACCCCTTTTATCATATTTGCAAAAACCAATGTCATTTTGTTTTCTTTTTATGTGCTGAGTAGACCATTTCGTTTAAAACTGCAAGAGTGCACCTACTATTATCAGACTCATCTTGACCAGTTTCATCTGACAACACAGCACGCACACTACGTGTATTATGACTAAAACACTTGAACTATTTTCAATGTCACATCAGTTAGCACAGTTGCATTAGATGTGTTATGTACATGATCACAATTCAGTTCTTTAATAAACTTAACCGATTTAGAAACGCAAAGATTTCCCCTATTGAACATTTTTATTTGAATGACGCTATTGTTTTTATTTCTATTTAAATCATCGCGTGGTATAATAAATTTACCCATAAGTAGTAGGTATACACATGGTTTTTTACTTCACTAAAACTGACTGGACCGGTTTTATACATTTTCCATGTTTTGCACGTGGCGCAATATAGAAAATACCAAGCGGAACCGTGTGACCAACAATGTATATTTAGTCGATACATGTTTCTAAAACTCATCATTTTGTACTTGTTACGCACTGTATGACATGCAAAGGCTACTTGATAATGAACGTTCAGAAGCAATTGGCATGCTTCGAACCGGAATGAGTCTCTCCGCTATTGCTAGGCATTTTCGTTGTCATGCCTCTGCAATAACAATGCTAGAACATCTGTTCCAACAGACAGGCAGCATCAAAGATCGACAACGACCATGACAGCCGAAGGTAACAACCAGTAGGAAGGATGGCACCATACGTATGTTGCACCGTACATACCGCTTCCGGTCAGCTGTACTGACTGCAAGAACAACAATAGGGAGACATGGGTACGTACAATCCTTTTATTTACCTAACTTTACATTTGTTTTCAATTCTGACATCATTTAAGTTTGTTCATGTGCCCCTTTTAATCGTTTTCAGGCGTCCTATTCATCCAGACACAGTCCGCAGTTGTCCTCGGATTGTGGGACTGGGGTGTCGCAGACCGAATATAGGTGTCATACTCACCGACCGACACAAAGTAGCTCGCACCAGATGGGCAACAAAGTACCGGCGATTTACTCAGAGATATTGGGGAGCTGTTTTATTTACCGATGAGTCGAAATCTAACGTCAGTAAGGCTGATGGCTGCTAACGAGTGTACCGTTCAATGGGGTGAGCGGTTTAGTGAGAATTGTGTATCTAAAGTGAAAAGATGGGGAGGAGGGAGTATCCATGTTTGGGGTCGAATAAACAGACATGGTAAAACAGACTTAGTTGTATTGGACAGGAATGTCACAGCCGATTCGTACATAAACGATATTCTAGATCCCATAGCCATTCCATTCATGAGACGCCATTTTCCTCGTGCTAATGGAATCTTCCAACATGACAATGCCCCTGCACATCGTGCAAGGAGAACGACTGTCCATTTACAGACAAACAACATTCGTGTAATGGATTGGCTCGCATTATCCCCAGACATGGCTTCAATTGAGCATGTCTGGGATGAGCTCGGACGAGGGGTACGTGCACGTGTGCATCCTCCAAGAAATGTCAGAGAGCTACGAATTGCCCTCATCCATGAATGGAACAACATTCCACAAGGTCGCATAGCTACCATAGTGTCGTCCATGGGGCGTAGATGTCTAGCTTTACTTGTATTGCTTATGGATGCCGCTATTAATTTGTGAATATGGTTTTAAACACTGACGTTACTCAGGTCCATATTTTGTAGTCATCTTTTGCGATGAATTATTGAAACTTTTAGAAGAATTCAATTGTATATTGTTTTTGTTGTGTAGGGTTTAAAAAAATGTGAAACACGATAACACTGTTTAAATAAATATTTTGCCTCTTTGCGTTTTAAAACCGGTTGAGTGTATGTGTAAAGCTTTGACCAAGCACATTGATATCAATTAATCAATACAATCAATTCAAAAAGCAAGATGCCTGATAAATTGTGAACTATACCACAAGCTTTACATGCCAACATCATGTCTGTCTCATTTTTCTACAACTGAATCTAGTATGAACGACACCAAAATGTCTTGTAGACATGTAAAGTTTTCCAGTACAGATGCAATAGCATTTGCAAAACACTGCCAACAAGATGCTTGAAACCAAGGATGTATTAAGAAATATTTGTAGCCATTGACTGGACATCTGGCAAAGAGTGAAAACTACTTGTAACCTTATAGACATCGTTTAGTTGCAAAAGTTATACCTTTTTATTCAACATACTAAAGATTTATCAAACAAAATCTTCCTTTGAATTAGGAAATTAACATAAATGTTAACATATAAAATGACAAAATTATCTGTTAAGAGGAACACCAGTCTTCTAATATAATAACTTATTTTTGTAACTGGAAATGTCTTTTGAAAAGTACTTTGATTCTAAATTTCATTCTGCATTATGCACATAAATCTAATATTAATCCATATGAAATATTATCTTAGAGAAATGCTAAATGATCACGACTAAGTTTGTAATATATGAATTTCATACCTGAACTTTTTTCTTCACTGAATTCCTATTACTGAGGATAAATTTCAGCAGTTTGAGGTATCAGTGATGTCATGAACAAATGACTTTACAGCATAAACTTGAAACTTCAGGAACGACTGTTTAACAGATAATATTTTTAAAACAAAGTTACATTTTTTAATGTAAACTGTTTTGCTCAAAATGCCTCAATGAATTTTCTGTTAAAACCATTTGACTTATTCACTATTTTGTACCCGTTAAGTTTTGGTTTAAATTTAGTTATTGACAGTGTGAAAATGCACTGGTTAATCACACCTCGGGCAAATGTTGCTGTTACAACTGTAACACCCATCCACTGATTGCCTTTAAACCTCTCGTACATGTAACAACAAGTTATGTTATAACAAGTTAGAAAAACATAACCATATATCAGCTGAAAACATTTTACGTCGCAAAGATTATCTGATTACACATTAACAAGATTTTATAATCATTGTGAATAATAATAATTCATACTTACTATCATTTAACGCTGAAAATATGGCTCCTTTTTTGTTCGTTTGTTTGACAGAAATCACACTTTACATAAACAAGTAATTAATTATTCGAGTTTAAATATCTAACATAATAGCACGTCCTCAAAGCGAAAGAGGAAGTAAATTAGAAGAATATTGAAAGAAATTGTTTAAATTCGTTGAAGAGTGACGTTAAACTTCAGATAACCTCTGTCATGTGTTATAATCAATTTAACAGTAATTATCCAAATAAAGATTTTCAATTTAAGTTTGGCATAATTCCAGTTGTTCTCTTCTCGATCCTTTAAAGAAACGTTTCCTTGCTTTTATCAGTGCACGTATTAAGACAAAAGATATGTAGACTTGAACCAGTCTTAATATGTCAGTTGAGGAAACAACGTTTTTTTACCTATTTCTGAATCAGTACTTAAAAATATGTTAAACAAGAAAGAATAATACGTTTGGCATGTCAGACCGACATTTATTTTTGCATGAGCACATATTTAATGGGCATCTAAAATCTTATCTTACTACTTAAATCACCCGCATAATTTACTTAAAGTCTGTACTGATTATACTTCCGTACAAATAGGTACGTGTAGATAATCGTTATGTCGGATAACTAATAAGAATGTGTCCGTAAGATTTATTCATGCTAGTTTCGGGCCGCAGAAGCGCCACTATATTTAATACGGGCTTGGGAATGTTACATGTAAGAAATGAAGTGAATAGTGCTTTAAACAAATATTATGAAATGAATGAATTTCGAAATCTCCTAGAAAGTTACGATTAATAGTGGGTTCACTTCACTGTTCAATGTGTTGTCTTAAAAATGTCAAAATGTTGATATGTTTATTTGTATCCACGTAAACGTCAAATTATCTAAAATCTTTATGCAAACATTTAGAGTAGTAAACGGTTTTTATTGTTCAGCCACAATGAAACACCGGTATCGGTCAAAAATGCCGTTATCTACTGGTATCGTGTAAAGTAGATGTATAAAGTTACCATGACATGATTTTTTTTTAAATTTAAAACTTACAATCATACTTCAGTATATTTTTTAATATAAGTATCACTGTACAGTCACTGATCAACACACAATATATTTATTCGATTGCTGAGTGTAGTGTGAAAATATTATGTGAAACATGTTTTGCTCATATCACAAAAAAACTAGGAAGTTAGGGACTTAGCTATGCCGTATTTAAAACACTGTTCCAACTTTTGTATCACAGTTTTCTTGTAGGAGTCTGTCTAGTAAACAGGTTAAACTTTGTATGTCGATAAATTATGTTAGTAAAAAAAAAAAAAAAAAAAAAAAAAGAAAAGCTATTTAAAAAAAACCCGCCCCCCCCAAACGAACCCCACAGCACCCAGAACCTGGCAAGTGTGTAAATTACTATTTTCAAAAATACTCTACAATAATTATAATTCCGAGATAATGCCCGTTGCGTTACGCTCGCATTAATGACCTTTTTATTGTTATTGGTGTTGAGACGGCTTTTGTTATAATTGAGTTAAGTTTTCTATGGAATAACTGATTAATAGTAGAAAAATATATTTGCTTATATAGGACTAATAGAACTGTAGTTGAAAGACCAATTGCACAGCCTGCCATAAATTAACAGGTTTTAAACGAAGTAGTTAAATGCAAATGTGCTTAAAATGTTTCAGCTTTACTACTTTTGGCTTAACGTCTTATCTTATAATGAATGACCCAGAATCCGCCAGTTATAACTCATAGTTTAAGGCTTTTCTTGGAAGCGTTATTATAGGATGCATTCAACAATTTAAATAATTATTTACGATGTACCTCGTTACAACATCTGGCTTCACGTATGAATAAAATGATTTAAGCTACATTTTTGTAACCTTATTCTATTCTGAATTTGTTAGAATAGTAAATATGCAATAGTACATGTAACGTACGGCATTCTGTATTAGGCTTGTGTAGCTGTCAGATCGGTCCTCTTATACCGATCATTATGTACATGAATAAATATGTATCAATTGTCGAACTAGTCATTATATAAAAACCCTGTCCTATATTAGCTAGTACATATGAATAAAGATTAAATTTGCCATACAACGAAATCATTTAATCAGGTAATTTGAAAAGCAGTTATTCGCATTATACTTTCCACTGTCAACAAAATTTGTAGCATGTACATGATGAATATTTTTTCCAAATTTTTCAAATCACAACAAAATTTCACGGGCGTCGTGTCTGATACTTGTACCGATAACAATTACAATGTTTAAATCATTCGTCGGTGTAGAGAACTAAGACAGAGTGTTCGTCTTAAACTCTACTACAATGTACATGTACCTCTGAAGCTTTATATGATCAAATTTTACGTACTCCTTTATAACAATAACTGAAAGGTTTTGTTGACAAGTTTGTCAGTATTTAGGATATATGGGTCTATCTTTGAGCTAGAGATTCAGTTCTGAGACAAATATGCATTTACTGTTGTAAACATAAGTACATTTCTGAAAATGAATGTGATACAAACAGTTACGGAAAGTAAACTTTCGAATAAATGTAATAATGACCAATGATTGCAATTATTGGTATTTTTTAGAAAACATGACATATTGCTAAAGATAGCCAATTGGTACCTGTGTATAATCTTTCGCAGAATGCTAATTTAGGAATAAAACGTTTTGTACATTCTGCAGTTACTAGTTCGAGACTTCAGTCAATTATCTCGTTTTTTTCACTTTCTGTGAGTTAGTTGGTCATTTCGTTTGGAGTACTTTGTTTTTGTTTGTTCTTTATGATAACAAGTAACTATAAATATTTGCAACCATAAGAATCCGATTAAATAATGGATCTGACAGTATGTTCTTTTAATATTCCATTGTCTAGTTATTGCCAGTCCGATAAGTGAAGAATAATAATGTCGATCAAGTCATAGAATTCCAACTGATAAGACGAAATTGCAATTTTATCTTGGACTTTATTCAATGCAGAAAATAATGTGTAACTAACTAAAGTCTCCTTTTTTAAATCTACTTTCGAACTCCTTCTCCTCTGAATTAAGACAACGGAAAGAACACTTAATTATTCGTGCTTAAAATAACAGAAAAATTTGTGAAAGCTGCTAGGAAGGACGATATCAAAGGGTCAAAACATCAAAGCCCGTCCCGATATCTATATCACGGCGAATCTTTAAAGAATTATTTAACATAGCTCAGATAAGTATTTGTAAACACTCGTTTTCAAACGATAATGGTGTCACAAATTTTCATTATAGACAAAATGTGGATTGTTTATCCGACATGGAAGAAGGTCAGTGAACTTATAATAACAAGTTAAGTTTTATTTCACAGTTCTCAACTAATGACAAAAATAAAATGTTTTTAATAACAGGTCATTGTCTCTTCCTTACTAGTGAAAATTGAAATACGCACTTTTCAGTCTGTAAAATGCGACGTCATTCTTCGAAGAAACAATAATATTCCACTAATTTTATTGATAACGTTACTCGATTTACTTCCTTGAATAAACTTCTGATTTCGCTTTGAGAAAGAATGCGTGTCGTGTAATTTAAAATTGTCTATTAGAAATATTAAATTGTGTGAAATAATGTAATAAATTAATATTGATTTCATTTTGAAGTGGTAAGTTAACCATAAATGAGGAAGTAAAGAGTTCTACATTTCATTCTATTCCAAAATGCATGTAAGTACGAATTTCCATTAATATTTTCGATATAAATTCATGTCATGAGTAATGATTTTTTTTATATAAAAACACAAAAAAATAGATAAATGTTTTTTTTACATTTATTTCGTTTAATGTTTAATCAAACCAAGACAGTGCGCCATCTTTATTCTTTATTCTTTATTTGCAAGTACAAAAAGCATGTTTTAACAGGTATCTCATTGGACTTTGATATGTTTATTGATAATTATATATTCAAGAGTATTGACCCGAGATAATTTTATGGTAGGTATTCACCCTGTCAGTGTTTAAAATATTACTTTTATGATTGCCAGTCACGGCGTCAGTGGGTTTTTATAGTTTTACAGCAGCTCAATATAATTTAAATAAAAACACAAAAAGGGGAAGAAACAAATACAATCACAAATCATAACTGTATAATGTATTTAAATTATTTTCATAGCTTGAACTGATGGTTCTGTTGCAGCCATGAACAGATCACGGACATCAAAACACAACCAGACAAGCTGGCATAAATTCAACTGAAACTGGTACAAAATACACGACAAAAATAGTTATGGAAAAGAATAAGGTACCGACTGAACGAAAAAATAAAGACAGGTAAGAAAAATAAGAGACATGCGTGCGATCCCGACTTAGTATACGTTTTAAATTAGATCTTTCCGAGTTTAACTGCTCGGAAACAAAATCATGACGTTTTGCAATAATTCAAACGGACTCCTTCGCTCTGTTAATAAGGATATCACGTAATGTCATTTACAACATTCGATATACTTTGTGATATAAAGAATACTAACAGCTAATTGTATAAGTGTACATCATTGACGAAAATGAAGTAAACTACACTATACTAGCAAAATTATTTAGAAGAAATAAATGTATTCAATTTATTAATGAACGTCAAATTAAAAGATTGCATAAGCTTCTTCATTATTTTTACTATATACAGTAACAAATTTGTACAGTATTATGATGATTATCTTTACGGTCAGAACATTATAAAATATTTTAACTGTTAAGAAGCCGTCCCTCTACGCAATACTATTTAATCCGTTACCGCATTATTTAATCCGTTACCGCATTATTTAATCCGTTACCGCATTGTGTGAAAAGGATAGCTTGAGATATACTTTGCGAGATCTAACAATCGATTTCTGTACAATTTATCATTAAGGATCAAATTTAAGATATAGAAAGAGTTTTGTATTGATAATAATACCACATGCACACTTGGCCTACATAAATACTCAATATGTAAGTTAGTCTAAATTGTTTAAGATCATACTAATGTACAGGTATAATATATTTGTAAAACTCGGATAGATCTACTAGTTCAATTATACGACTTTACCCACAGCAAAGCTATTCAAAAAGTGTCCTCTTACGGTTGTAAGAGGACACTTTTTACACGTTTGTATATACAAATAACCTTATTATAACCGCATGCTTTGCACGTGTTTTTATTGATAGCGATTAGCAAGAGTGCTAGAAATGCTTATGTCGCTACTCTGAAATCTGTAAGTTTAAAATTAAAATCTATGTAAAATGTAATATTAGTTCAATTTTTTATTTGTAATAACTGTGGAGACCAGTTTTAGCGCACAACTCATCGGAATCGTTACGTCAAATATTTTAAGAATACTGAAACGTCACTTGAACCAGTATTGAAAGTGGCCTTATAACAAAATAGAAACTTAAATAATAGGGTAAAAGATAAAATGTTGGCTGGGAGAGCAGAAAGGAACTTTTTGCCTTATTTTGAAGTGGTAATACAAAGATGTTACCTAGTTATCGCCAGAAACATATTTGTACCAGAAAACGTTTGTATGCAGATATTAATACAAATGAGTAAAACGAACAGTAGTTAAAAACGTCCCACAAACTGACAGAAATCCAAATATCCAACGTTTTGTGAAAATTCATCGGATAACGTAACGATTATATCTTTACTTGCACGCATGATATTGTCGTAAACTTTTGTGTACGCATATATCTATCCCACCACTATAGGAATAACTGTTTTGTAATTTTGATATTTGCGACTGTATATACGTTTTTTATGGTCGCAAATATTTTTAACGGCGACGGCGTTAGCCGGAGCTGTTAAAACTGTTTGCGACCATTAAAACCGTATATACGGTCGCAATGTGTCTAAATGCGATTATTAAAACGCCGTTCGAATTTTGCGACTATATATACGTTATTTAATAGTCGCAAATTTAAACGACGTCACCAATCAGAAACGACGTTACATCGGTACTGCGTTAGAATATCACATTATCCTTAATAAACTGTCGTCGTCATTACTTAGTCTGATAACAAATAAGCAAATATCATTTGTGGCTGGCGTTGTGGTAACATACAACCAATTCCGTTCATTCCATAGGTTGACGGAAATATTTATGTTGACAACCAACGCAAGTTCTGATGTTTTGAATATATGTTTTCGTTCAAATCCGTATGATTTTACTTTCTCAAAAATACATTTGTAAAAGTCAAAGTTTGTATAGCAATACAATGACTTTGCACATTATAGGACAGTCAGAGTTTACATAACTATCCTTCCGGGGGAAGAACCAGTTTCCTATTCTCTGCAAGAAACTGCTAAATTTCTCGCATGAAGATACATGGTGGGTAGCAGGTCTCGAACTCATGACCCTTAATCTGAGTGGTCATAGTGATTTCAAGTCAGCGACTGGATCCACTCGATAACGGAGGGAAACGTACATGCACAGCGCATTGTGTTACTTAAATGTATATAATTTACCTTTCAAGAGTGGCCCGTGAAGTAATCTTCTATGCCTGCAAGCGCACACTTGCTTTCCAAATATTCTTAATTTACTAAAACATACTAAGGAAGAATTCGTCTTTTCCTTCGGATACATCGTTTATTTGATGGTGTAAGCACACCACTTAACTTCTAATTCCCGCTTAAAACAAGCGGAATACTAGGGGGGGGGGGGGGGGGGTGGGGTTTTTATAAATCGCGTGGCCACGCGAAATAAAAAAGAAAAACGAAAATAAAGTGGGTGGGGCGGGGGTATAAAAAAGAAAAAACAAAAAACGTTATCGCGTGGGGCACGCGATAGATAAAAAAAGAAAAAGAAAACAAAGATCCGGCCACTAAAAAAAAGAAAAACGAAAAACTAAACGCTATCCGTGGCCACGATAAAAAAAAGAAAACGAAAAACTACGCTACACGTGGTGATAATAAAAAGGGGGGGGGGAAAAAGAAAAAACTAAACGTTATCAGGGCCGCGTGATAATAAAAAAAAGAAAAGCGAAAACTAAACGTTATCGCGTGGGGGGGATGCGATAAGGGAAAAACGAAAAACAAAACGCGAAACTTTATTTTTTTTTTTGTGGCTTTTTTTTTTTTTTTTTTTTATCACGTGGCCACGTGATACTTTAGTTTTCGTTTTTTTTTTATCCGTGGCGGGGGGGGTTTTTTTTTTTTTTTTTTTTATTATCGCGTGGCCACGTGATAGCGTTTAGTTTTTCGTTTTTTCTTTTTTTATTATCACGTGGCCACGTGATAATATAAAAAAAAATTCCCACATGTCACCTCTGTGCTTCCGTAGGATTCCCCGTGCAAAATTACATTTAAACAAGCAAAACAGATTAGGCCGATACTATATTATCTGTAGGTTCAGCAATGATTTATACGTATAAAAGTGACTTAATAAAGTTCTTTTTTCACACAAATTCAATACATTCTGCAAGAAATGTTCCAAGAATCATGTTTGCTAATCAAACGTCGTATAAGTCAGATACATGTACTCGTTTTGCTGTAAAAGTGTCATCTTACAACCGTAAGAAGTATATTTTATATACAAGCGCAACCCAATTGTCCTCGGCTTCGCCTCGGACAATTAGGTTGCGCTTGTGTATAAAGTATACTTCTTACGGTCGTAAGAAGACACTTTTACAGCAAAACTTGTACTGTATCTATTACTTACACCAAGACCCTTCTTTACGAAAATCATTTCCCAGATGATTCATGTGAAACCGTAGGTCAGCACTGGAATTATTATATGTAAGGTTACTAAGGTCCGTGGTCTACATGACATAAGCAATTATTCTCATCCACATACTTTCGGCCTGCTTCTGACAAGGAAAACAACGCTAAAACATTGTGTATTCATATTTTAAAAAGAAAACCTTATGTCCCTATATAGTGTTAAAGCACCTGCAGAAACCCTCGTGATATGTTGGTACCATCGCCCTGTCAGGCTCAGGCATCAACCATCCCTCGGGATTTTGTAGATGTTATAACACACACAAAAAACGTGCGTTAACCCTACAATTATGAAGCAAACAAAAAGTTAAATAAGTTTATATCATTTTCAATTCTCAATATATGTATGTAAAATGTTATACAAAGTTTCAAAATTACGAATTTATTAGCGATTTAAACCTAGGCACACAACTTTTACGGTTAGATTATAAACAAATATTTAAATACGTAAAGGGGAAGTAACTACTGAGAGCGTATAATGAACTCAAGGCAGTTGCGTTTCTTCCACGTACAACAGATAGTACTGTCATGTTAAAATAACGAAAATCTTGCACATGCAGCTTATTGTTTTGTTGAACGAATTTAACGCCTGCTCCAACCGTATTTTGAACATTTTACAAGCAGACCGTTTACCTTACCATCGTTCCCGGGAAAAAACTATATCTAGATCCGTATCCTCCGTAAGAGACCGCCAACTGCCTCATATTAGACACATGGTCGGTAGCAGTGCTCGAACCAATGACCCCCTCAATCAATGAGAGTTTACAGATATTTCAAGTTAGCGACACTATTTACTCAACACAGAGGCGGACTGAACAGTCAGCTTATTACGAATAATGATTATTTTAATTTAAAGATATTAGTTTCAAATTATCAAACTTCTCGGTGATTTTTATCGGCGGCTTTTTATGTATATAATACATAAAGATATTTTTTGAGACGCTCTCACTAGTACGACGTTCAACAATGCGCGGGACAACGTCTGTTTTGTTCACGTCATATTTACAACGTCACTAGCGATTTATACCCGGCACTGTTTACGCCGTGCTAAATGAAAGACTTGGAAGACAGGTCCATTGTTTACAATGGCCCTGTAATGCGCATATTAAGTGAAAACCGGTTATAACAGCGCGTGAATCTACCCGTTAACACACGTTTTTCCTCCTGTTAAAACACCAGCAAAATGAGCAAAAACAGAACATTCTATGCTAAAATAGCTTATAATGTAGCGACAGAAGAATCCTCCATTATTTTTGTTTTTTTCGAGTGTGAGACGCGAGTGGATATATTGCCCATTGTAAACAAATAATCAATATTTTCATGATTGCGTCAAATAAGTTTTAATATACTTCAACAGCTGATTTTGAGCGGAACTAATCAAGTCAAATAGCTGAGTTTGATTAAAGGAAATAAATGGGATAAAGAGCAGGAAATCTAAAACATAAATATGTGAAAAAATAGCTGATGCATAAAATTGTCGACTTAATTTTAATTTTTTTTAACTCATCATTTAACGATTTAACTTCTGTATTCTTTTTACATGAGAAGTGTGGGCTTTAAAACTGCTTTAATATCGCGTTTTCCAAAGCTAACATCTTTCGAAATCACCTTCCTTTAGTTTTTATAACTTTGATTTCCTACTGTCATTGGCCCAAACGCTTCGCTATAGTTATGATTTAAAGTTACTCTTCAAGGTGTTATTATAATGTTAATATTGGTGTAACTATGCACTATGTTGCAACAAGCGTGCGATGCAATAATTGATTTCATGTATAAAAATATGTATAAATATTTTGTCCTTTTATATTGGAGTTTCATATTTTAAATGACGTTCATTTATGTTTACTTGTAGTTAGACCCTTATTTTAAATACGTTCCGCAGTAGACCTACATCTTCCGCACAATCACTAGCAAGTGAAGAAGTTGTATCGCCAATACCCAGTGGGAAAATAATTGTAGCTGCCATTGATTTTGGAACTACTTTTTCCGGATACACTTTCTTATTCAAACATGAGTACGAAACTAATCCACTTAAAATGCATATTAGTGAGTGGCCAAATGTTGCGCAAGGCCAGATGACTTGCAAAACGCCGACATGTTTGTTGCTCGATCCCAAAAAGAAATTCGACTCTTTTGGATATGAAGCAAAGGCAAAATATGCAGCACTGTCTCTGAAAAATGAGCATAAAGACTGGTATTTCTTCTGGGAGTTTAAAATGACACTGCACCAAAAGAAGGTAGGAACCAATTATGTTTTTTCTTCAACTGTTAATTTCGAAAGAGCTGGAGAGACGAACCTTAAAACTGTGTACAGCTTTAAATAGTTGACAATAGTAAGTAATACAATAATTGAAAGAATCGTCACCAAACCGTTCAGCTAATCATGTTTTATTTACCGCTTCACTTGAGAAATAACTCCACTACATTTTCAATCTCAATTTTCGGATGGGATGCGATTTATTATAGAAGGTAAAGTTATCGGCATATTATGCAGTCATGACATATTTTTCTATATATTTTCATCTTACAAAATATTAATTAGTTACATATAGACGACTTTATGTATTTCAAATAACTAACTCACTTGCAGTATGCTACTTTAAGGTAAGCGAATTGTTGATAACACATACTGTTGTGTTCATACTATAATCAAAGCACTTGTAATGTCGGCCTTTATCAGTGTCATTATTAGGATAGATTGTTCACTTTTTAAAGATGGACATTTTATTTTACCTTATTCTTTGCCGGTTTTCCCAGAATATAAAACGAGCGAAATTCTGGATTTTTGTAATGTTCCGACATGATACTGCTGAATTGGTCGTCTTACACCGATCAATAAATTAGTTCTTTAAATAAAAAATATTTTTTATAAATAATGTTTTCAATCAATAAACCAGTCAACGTATAAAAACTTGAATACTAGCTGGAGACAGTTTCTCGATGTTGTTTCATGATATTTTTGCTGGCACATACAATGTATTCCGTTCTTTGCCAGTTCTTTATGTCGCTTTAACCCTACTCTTATTTCTGACAATACTGGTGCAATAAAACTCCCCCACATAATACATCTTAGAATGTCTTTGAAGGGATATTTTCTTAGGTACATATTTTCTTGAAAACCATAATTCTGCTTCATAACAGTCGCCGATCTTATTTTAGGAAATAAAAGGCAATTATCAGCTTACTGATGAAACCGGAAAGAAGCTTGATGCACTGACAGTTTTCAGTTTGTCAATACAGCACTTCAAGTGTCATCTTGTTGATATACTGCATCGTAGCTTTCAGGGTGTAAGGGACTCGGATGTTACTTGGGTGATAACTGTCCCTGCTATTTGGAATGACTCTGCCAAAAAGTTCATGCGAAAAGCAGCTGAAAAGGTACTTTTGCATTGAAAGTTTCACTAAAATGCTGTTGTCTTGCATTGTAGATGGATAAATGTTTAAGAAGTGTAAATGCATAAATATGTTTTAATATATGAACATTTTGATGTTCTGTCTAGAGTTCCAATGGTTAAATGTTTTTTGTCCACATTCTGAATTTATTTTCTTTTATGAAACATTAGTTTTGCAGTTCAGTAAACAGGACGCATTTCTAGAAACGTGTAAACAAGCGTTGCCGAACCTTGTTAGACATCAAGCTGTTTCAAAAAGACCAGTTGACAAACTATGATCTAAGTAAACTTCCCCCTAAAATTTTTCACAACTGCTATGAACGTTAATTTATCTGGATTATGTAAGAATTAAGATACCATCATATTGATGCAAAGCAAACTTAATGACACGTTTGTTTTCCATTTAGGCTGGTATAAGTAAAGACTGTATTGAAATAGCACTTGAGTCTGAAGCCGCGTCTATTTACTGTAGACAGTTGCCCATCACACGTGATCCACAGACAGAATCTGGTATGACAAAGTTTCCAGCAGGAACACGATATATGATACTGGACTGTGGAGGTATGTAATTTAATTTGTAAAAGCACCATAATTATCATTTTTTTCCAGAAATCATACGATCTGATTAAGTCATGTTGAATTTTAAAACAAGTGTTCAAATATTGACATGTTTATTCTAATACATAAAACAGATAATACAGTATGAAGTGTTTCATGTTCATACAATTCTGAATATTTTAATGTATTCAGGTGGTACAGTTGATGTAACAGTTCATGAAGTACTTGCGAATAACACCCTAAAAGAGCTTCATAAAGCTACTGGTGGAAAATGGGGAGGAGCTATTGTAAACAAAGCCTTCTTGGGCTACATTTCATCGCTTGTCGGAGAGGATGTCTTAAATGAAATGTCCACTAAACATAAGCCCGACTATCTAGAAATGCTTGATAAATTTGAGAACAAGAAAAAACTGGCTACACCGGATTCTAGGAACACAATACCCATCAAGATACCGATTGTATTACAAGATCTGTTCCGCGATGCGTCGAGCAGTACACCAAGTGAACATGTCGTAAAAGCCAAGTACAAGGGAAAATTAAATTTGCTTGGCGATAAGTTAGTAATAGATGCTAAGCGGTTTACTTCTTTTTTTGATAACGCCGTTAGCAATATCGTAGCACATGTCCATAATCTCATGAAGTCATTGCCAATGCCGGTCACGGCTATCTTAATGGTCGGTGGCTTCTCAGAATCGCAGGTGCTTCAACAAGCTGTAAAGAAGGCATTTCAGAAAAAAACAGAGGTAATTGTTCCTATGGATACAAGTCTACGTGTCATGAAAGGTGCTGTCTTGTTTGGTCACCAGCCATCACAAATCAAAGAAAGAAAATGTCGCTACACATATGGAGTAGCAATGATTGATACATTCCAGAAAATGACACATCCAGAGGAGAAGAAAATAAAAGTGGACGGCAAACAAATGTGTAACGATATCTTTGACAAGCACGTAGAAGCTGGCCAAACAGTTACAACAGGTGAAGCTCAAGCCAACCGCACATATTACCCAATGTCTGCTACAGATAAAGTATACCCGATTGTCCTATTTAGATCAACAAATTCTGATCCTAAGTTTGTTGATGATGAAGGGTGTGATTGTGTGGGTTACTTCCTTGTTGAGAGAACTGCTGGAACAAAAGCTTCTATAGATGTTCGACTTATCTTTGGCAGCTCCGATATAGTTGCAAAGGCTTTGAAAAGTGATGGCAGTGTACACAAGGCAGACTTTAAACTCGATTAATAAGTGGCCAACACAAGGAAAACGGTCGGAGATTTTTTTAAACATTTGCATGTCCGGAGTTTTACAGGCCAGAGAAAAACAATGTAATAATTTATCATATCTTTATGCCGGAAACAAAACAATCTGGTAATTTATATATCTGTATAAGACAAGACAACTGTCGATCTGTGTAATAAAAACTATACGGCTGTTTTAACAGCGAAACGGAATGTTTTGGGTGATCGAAAGTTTTAAAGACAAGGTACTTCGAGGGAAACTTCTTTCAAAGCAAAAGGTTTTTTTTCTTTAATATCTTTAATTATTTACTTGCTTTATGTGTGGACTACTTCCTTGTTGATAGAACTTCAGGAACAAAAGAGGATGTAGATGTCCGTCTTATCTTTCGTAAGTTGCGTTGTATATGCAGATCAACAAATTTAATCAATGTATCTATTTTGATATTTAAATATATTCATTCTATGCGATTTCACTTCTGGAAACCACTACGGACATCATTTGTGTTTGATTTACAAGTATCTTGAATGGTAAAATAGTTATCAAAATCATTAGGACTTAAAGTGTGAAAATAAATAAGCTACATACATACTGTGTTGAATACATGTTTGTATTCAAACAGAACTATATTGCCTCTACACAAATAACACAAATTTGGATATTTTGTAATACGTTTGCATTGAATATGCATGAAATAACTTTTGATTGATAATGCACTGTGACAAATCTACTTATTATAATAATCACTACATGTTATAATAATAATAATCATTACAGTACATATGTGTATGGTTTTATTACATAATAGGTTTGCCAAACGGGTTTCTGGTCTACAAAATCAACTCCATGGTTCAAGAAATCAAAACTAAGGTACACGAAATTATTTTTCAGAAATATAAACAAACTTTGGCAACTACTTTTATGAACCTTATAAACAAATATTTGGTTTTTCTCATAGTGAGATCGGTTAGTCTTAAAAGTCAGAAAAACATTTCTATTACATTTACCACGGTTATGCATGTATTTCGTCGAGTGAGTATACATTATTACTAATTTTCATTTCAGTTATTGATTTTTGTGTAGTTGTCAAATGACTTCAAGCAACTGTATTAGCCGAGTTTGCAATTTAGTCATTGACAAATAAAGAAATGCACATCATAATCAGAACTGTATAAAGTGAGGTCATTTCGATTTTTTGACGCCTTAAAATTAGATGTAATTTCCGCTTCTCCAGAAATACTCCCATTTAAACTGGATGTTTACAGTTTAAAGCGGTTTGACTTTTTGATTCAGTCTCTAAACAAAACAAATCACAACCTTTTATTTATTTTAATGGTATATAATAAAAACGCTTTTAAAATAGAATTGAGTTCTCATTTTGTTTTTGTTATTTTATAGAACGATTTGGTAGCATTTTTAGAGTGATGTCTTAAACATCGCTCTACTTGTAACTCAAGTTTAAGACAATCACCAAATCAAAATACGATTCTCATGAATCTGCAAAATGTCCCAAAATTAAACCAATCGATAAAAACATGCATAAGATGTTAACAATACACACGTATACGTTACTGCCAACGGTAACTTTTACAACCGAACCGCAACCGGAACCATTTAGAACCTCTACCGGACCGGGAACGAACCGGGAACGGACCGGACCGGACTGGACCGTTATAAGGTGTCGCACCGGTCATTTTTGTCCTTCTTTTCTATAGAAATGATGCACCTTTGCACATTCCCTGTACTTTCAAAACAAAATCAAGCAACAGCTGTCCATATTTCCTTCTTCAACATTTCACAGTCAATGTACACCAGAAAAGTTACAGGTCACCAATGATTTTTTGCTACACTCAATATCTGTACACTGTATAAATTTCCAATACACAGCTGTCTGTCTGCCGGCACGGGTAATATGATGACCCTTCACTCACAAAAGTAGTCCTGAAGAAGACAAATAAAAAACTGTTAAAGTAGTGAGAAAGGCCAAATATTACAAAACAACAAAAAACAACTACATTTCACCAAGCCATCCACATACAGCTCTAAAATGGAGACTTCAATTTTAAAGAACTACTCCTAGGTACAACGACCCGGAAGTACTTGTTGACCGGTGCGACACCTAAATGTCACAAAAATTAGTAGCTTTACAGTACCTGACCGCATGTCTGTGCTACAGTACCTTTAATACACCTGGGCTCATCTTGGGATGAATGATTTTACAAAA
>JAFMSR010002187.1:0-24995 GCA_022818135.1 Saxidomus purpurata | reverse complement strand
TGTTTGCATGACAGGATTGCCTGTGCATGTTAACGGATTTTTTGCTCTGAGTCAAAACAGACGACAGGTCAGGTGGCCAGACCAAGGTGACCTTACTGACGGGGAAGGTGACAAGAAAATCGAATGGAACATAGCACTTACGTCAGAGATCTTACCAGACGCATATGATAAGTTGATTATGGAGATCACCAGTTTGTGTCAACAAGAGCAAAATGAGGAATATCTCTTGAAGGCGGTGTACAACACAATTCCCAATAAACCAGTCGTCAATGAGCACTGGTTAGACTTAGCTAGCAAAGTTATTAGGATGTGTAAAGATCGCAAAATTCTATACACGGAACAAGATGGCGGTAAATGGATTATGCCGCATGAAGCAGTTTTGACCGTCATTGAGAGTTATCCAGGATGCAACACGTATCAGAAAACAATACTTGATCTCCTTTTTGCAGATCAAGTCAATCTGGTCAGCGTTCCCCAGCATGTACTAAGAGCTCTTGAAACTGTTTGCCCTACATTAGTATATACCACACCTGCATTTGTAAAATCGCATTTGGGAGGTCACGAGGCTTACAAAGAACTGAGCATAGAGCAGAAACAAGACCTATTGGAGTTCGTATGCCTTGACTCTTCAAGAACGGGACTAGACATTTTACAGCTTCTACCGCTTGCAAATGGAACATTTGAACCATTTGATCAAGGAAAGCATGTTTTCCTAGAAACTCAAGAAGTGATTGACCTATTTCCTGGTCAGGAAGCAAACTTTGTGTATGGTGATCTTAGACCGAGGACACGAGAAATACTTACAGATCTTATGGCAGAAGGTAATAGTGCATGCATTTTAAACTAATCGTTTCCTACATTTTTGTAAACCTTAAGTGATTTGAAAACTGACGTAAAAGGTGCTGCTTTCAAATGTTTACTGGTATTACCTATAGTAAAACTAATTTTATGAGAATATAAGGACATTATTATCAGGTATTCAGATGCATTGATAGTACACGGTTTATGTGATACAAATTTTTTTATCTTGTCCGATTTGTATCAAAAATACTTGATATGAAAATGGTTGTCATTAAAGAGCTATATGTAAGCATTTATTGCTAAAAAATCATGTAAATTTAATTACATATTTCCTTATAGTTAGGTTCCTGGATGAAGTGATGTTATGGCAAAGATACTCTCAGAGCGTAGCAAAGGTTATGAATTTTTTTGAAAAGATGTGAAATGTCGGCATGGTCCTGAAAAAGCTAGTTTCTCTCTTTGTCGTGTTAAATTACTTGACGCATATATCTCTTACTCATTTATTTCAGGAGCGTTTTGCCTTCAAAGGTTAACTGATGACTCAACAGTAGAAATGGTGAAAGACATCCTCAGTGATAACTTTAATGAAACCAACCCTATCGTGTGCAACTCTGATGTAGAAAAGTGGAAAACGTGGATAAGAGGTATTTGGAAATTGATACAAACAACATTTAGGAAATCGGTACGTAAGTTCAGTGATGTCCCGATATTCCCATTGGCGTCTGACAGTAACTGGAACAATGTTCTTGATTTTTCTTTGTTAAAGCTTATGTCACCACTTTTTTACATACCATCTTTCGCCGAACTTGATGATCAGGAAAATATAAGCCGATCGTTGCAGCTGTTATCTGTATCATTGATAAAGTGCATCCCAGAGGATCTAGACGTTGACCTGGTGAGACCGTTTTTACACGAAGAAACAAGTGAAAGTATTGCAAAACTTCTTGATCGCATAGATGAAACACAGGTGGAACGGTACAACACGGATTGTTCCGATGAAGATAGTGAGGCCTTTCTTAAATTTATGTCTGAGCGTATACACACAAAGGTTGGACGGAAGGGGTTGCGGAATCTTAGACTCCTTAAAATATTTAGATGCCATAAATCGGTGTCTGAAAGTGAGCTAGTATCACTTGGGAAAATAGATAACATATATGAAGGAACGCAGTTTCCTGTTAGATTTCCGAAACAACTGATTTTGCTGAATTCGGAAACAGAGAAAACGTTTGCGAAACAGCTGGGCGCAAATTTTGTCTCTGAGCTAGAGTTAGTGCGATTAATGCTAAGAAATATCGGAGAGTATGATAATGACGAGAAGCAGATATTCGCATACTGGGTTGTGAAAAACGAGGCTCACTTCAGTTACCATGACGTCCAGGAAAGTCTGAAAGAGATAGATTTTCTTGAAGCTACGGATGGAACATTCCATAAAGTTGGAGGGTTATTTGATCCCTCCATGCGAGAACTATGCAATTTATTTAGGAACGAACCTGTTTTCCCAAAGATTGATACTGAAAGCGAACAAAAGTACCTAATAGGCCTGAGAACGCTTGGGCTAAAGACAACAAAGGAGCTAAGGAGTGCTGATATTGAACGTGTTTGCTGTAAAGTTCACGACATGGCCTCAGGGAAATCAGAGTTTGACAAGACAATATGCACTGCATTACTTGGTATCATGAATGAAAATGGCCGTTTGGTAGAAAAAAGTAGATTGTACAACAAAAGATGCGTTTTTATAGAAGACACGGTAGTAGAGAATTTCCCGCAGTTTATTCCACTCAAAAATAGAAACATTAGTTCTTCAGTATTATTGTGTATGCCCAGTGAAATTAAATCAGTCAAACTCATTCACCTGATTGGATCAGTAATGTACACGATTGACTGCAAAAACTTGCAAACGTTGTCGAAAATATTTGACTGGGACATGTCGCCAGAAGTGGAAAAAATAATAGAACACTTGTTCAACGTTGTGCAGCATTACGAGCCTGAACATAAATCAACATGTCTCCCGGTAATTACATCAATATACACCTATCTTTCAGAAACAGACACGTGTAATGTGGAAGAAGTAAGGGAAGTTGTACAACGTCGGTTTACTAAACCGCACGATGCTTTTGTTTGGGATGGAAATGCGTTTCAGTCTGTACACAATATATATACTGAAATTGCTAAAGGTGAAGTTGATATGAAACCTTTTTTGCACCCACTTCCTGTAGAAATTAAACATTTGTCAGCCTTTTTTGTTCAATTGGGATGCCGAAAGTCGCTTGAATTTGATATGTACGTGAAAACTTTAGATCAAATAAAAGGCTCGGAGCATCTGACAGATGAAGATAAAAATATATCAGAGGCATTCACAGATGTGGCAGTTGCTATATTAAACAAAATAAAGAAGAATTTCTTGCAGGAATTTAAGGAGAGCGCGATGCAACTTTATTTCCCAACGATGAAAGAAAATGGTGGTCTTCAAATGATGCCAGCTGACTCTTGCACATATTGCGACGAACAGGGGTTGAAAAATATGGACTTTCAGTTGGACGATGATACGCACTACGTACATCCAGACCTTCCATTAGCAACGGCAATAGCTCTTGGTGTTCCTTCTTTACGACAGCAAATGATGTCCGATACAGAAGCTTTCGAGGAGTGGGGCCAAGAAGAACCATTGACACGACGATTGCGAAATCTACTGAAAGAAGGATATGTCGATGGATTTTCTGTAGCAAAAGAATTATTCCAAAATGCTGACGATGCAGGGGCTAGTAAATTGTGGATTTTATTTGATGAACGAGAGAACAATGATGCAAAGGCACAACTAATCAGCGAAGGCATGGCCGAATGCCAAGGGCCAGCAATATGGGTTTACAATGACGAAATATTTTCTGAAGCTGATTTTAAAAATATAACAAAATTGAGCGGAGCTACAAAAGAGGATGATTCAACCAAAATTGGTAAGTTTGGATTAGGGTTTTGTGCTGTGTATAACATAACAGACATGCCGAGTTTTGTATCAGGAGAAAACTTTATTATTTTTGATCCAGACATGTCACATCTTGGTAAAGTTTTACCAGGAAGGAGTCCAGGATTGCGGATCAACTTCAGGGTAATGAAAAACTTGAAAATGATGAAAAATTTTAAAAATCAGTTTTTGCCATTTGAAAGCGTTTTTGGCTGTGGAATAGTTGACAATGCGTCTCCATGTTTCAAAGGGACTTTATTTCGACTTCCGCTTAGAAATAAAGCTAGTGATATTAGTGACGTTGTATACTCGCCTTCAGAAGTAAGAGGTCTGTTCGAAAAGATTATGGCTATGGCAGCTAACATGCTTCTGTTCAACCAAAACGTTGTTGAATTCAAACTTTTTCATCTTCCAAAATCAGAACGAAATCCGTTACATACCGAGTTGTTATTTGAAGTTAACAAAAAGTCAGTTAGACTACTTCCATCAATTGACGTGAGCGCCGATATCCTTCCAGTGCTTATCGAAGCAACTAGACGAAAACAGGCAAAGTCATTGCTTGATAATCCACTGCAAGTACTCGATCAAATTTCAGTTAAAATTACAAATTATGTTGATTCGAAATTCCAGTCTCTTGCAGAGAAAATTGAAACAACAGTCGATTGGCTTGTTAGTTGGTCATCGGGTTCAGATGAAGCTTCTATTCGACTTACATATGAGGAAAAAGGAGCTCTACCGCTTGCTGCTGTTGCGATACCAGTACATACTAGGAAATCAAATAACATGACTGAACTCGAGGTTGTACCATTGCACTGTGTATCAAAGCAGTTCTATCAAAAGGGACATTTGTTTTTCTTTCTTCCTTTGCCAATACAGCATAGATTTCCTTTTCACATCAATAGCCAATTCACTGTCACTACAGACAGAAGGCAACTGAAAACGTCTACTGAGGACGACAAAAACTTGAAAATGAAGAAATGGAATGAGTATTTATTGACGGATTCCGTTCAAAACGCTTTGCTGTACCTACTAGAAAACTTGCACTGTCTAGGTGTTTTTAAAGAATACCAGTTTGACCCACTGTGGCCAAGAAATGAAACAGCAGAGATCCTGGAATATTTGCCACCGGCATTTTATCAAAAAGTGGTAAAGCCTGAGCTGTACAATGTTTTTGAGCGAAATGGACAATGGTTTGACATTTCCAGATGTGTTTTTATTGAAAGAAATTTCAGGTCCTCTACTGTCGGTAACGTTGCATTTGAAATATTGTCGAAGCTTACAGAATATGTTGTTGACGTTTCTGAAGACATCTATGCCTTGCTGTATCAGGCAAATCAACATTTGATAGAAGAAAAGACTGTCTCTGCAAAGTGTTTCTTTCTTGATTACTTTTTGCCAAATTTGGAAGACTTCTCATTAGACAAATGCACGAAAGATAAGAGGAAACAATTGTTATATTATGCTGTTGATTTACAAGATGATTCAATTGATAAGTGGCTAAAGGCAAACAAGTGCATACCGTCACAACCCAACGGAAACCTTAAACGTCCAAACGAACTTGTTGATATCGACTCCAAAATAGCTGCACTTTTTGTGCCATCTGATGGATATTTTCCAGAATACCCATTCACTGACAGAAATATTCTGAATAAATTACGACGCCTTGGAGTCATGCACAGTGTACTGGATGATACCCTGGTTACAGACAGAGCTTCGACCGTTGAACAATTGAACAAAAGGTGTTCCATATGTGCACTGGAACGATCAAGGCATGTGATGGAATACCTACGTGAGAACATATCAAAACACAATTCAATATTGCCGAAAGTTCAAGATATAAAGTTCATACCTGTGCAAGCCAAACCACAGGATTGGCATTTTGATTGGCATGCCGACATATTTTCGTCATCCAAAGCAAGCAAAAAGTGTAAGACTCACAGAAAATCAAACACTGAAAATCAAGCCACGTATTTTGATCGTGCATCTAATGTCTATTTCAGCGACTGCAAGAATATCATTGGTTGTATTGCTTTCGTTTTTGACAAAAGGTCATACTCGCATTCGCATTATAGAGTAGAGTCAAGTACAGAATTCAAACGTATGCTTCAGATGCTTGGCATGAATGGCATAAAAAAAGAAGACGTCGATATCAGTTTTGTAATAAAGCAGCTGGAAATCATTGTAGCTTCGTTTGAAAATGCTTCAGATAGCTTTCCTTTTTCAAATGTTTCTACAATTGTTGAATATATATATGCACACCTTGATAAAGCTTGCAAATCGGAGAACATGTTTGATTATATAGCAAAAGAAGCAACAGACAAAGCATTTGTTTTCGTGACAGATACATTCATATTGCCAAAAAATGTTTCAAAATACCTTTTTGCTGATTGCAAACCATACTTATACCGACTGCGAGAATCGCCATTGGAAAAATATGCAACATTATGTAAATGTCTAAGTATCTGTGACTATTTCCCGCCATACCATGTTGCCATGGTCCTTCAAAATATAAAGCAAGTTAAAACTGATACACCTTTGTGTCAGTCAGAAGTACATACAGTGATAAATGTTTTATTATGTCTACAGAAAAGTATTCAGAAGTTACCTGGTTTAGCCTTCGATGTTCAGAGTATTGTCACTGGTGAATTACGGGCAATCTACGGACCTGACGAGAATGGTATTTTAAGGGACTGTAAAACAATGTGCTTCAACGATTTTGATGAGATGGAAAAAAGTGATTCTATGATATACGCTGATGGCACTTTCCCTCCAGATTTGGCAAAATTTTTCGGGGTAAAACCAAAGTTGGTTCATAATCTTGAAGAAAGCTCAGAAGACATTGAGGATTTTTACCAAGACGAACCACTTGTTACGCGTTTGAAACGACTCGTGGAAGGATATCCTTGCGACTCAGGAATATTCAAAGAATTGATGCAAAATGCAGATGACGCACGAGCTACTGAACTTTACTTCATTCTGGATTATACAATACATCCTAGCTACAACATCATAGATCCTCGATTTGAAGCGCTGCAAGGACCTGCTCTGGTTGTTTATAATAATAGTGCCTTCTCCAATGATGATTTGAAAGGCATACAAAGGCTAGGCAGAGGGAGTAAATCAGACGATCCGTCTCAAACAGGTCGTTATGGAGTAGGATTTAATGCAGTATACAATTTGACTGACGTACCGTCTTTCTATACAAAAGGTGATGATATTGAAAATGGAGAAACAATTTGCTTCTTTGATCCATTAGCAAACCACGTACCAAACGTGACCAGGAAAAAGCCAGGAAAACGTTATAAAAATGTCACAGCTATTAGAAAATTACACAGTAATATAATGAATGGATATCATGATAGGATTCTAATAAAAGGTGAACGAGGCACGATATTCAGATTTCCGTTAAGAACAAAAGCTATGGCTGAAGTTTCGGAAATAAAAGAGGAAGCTGTTCACATAGAAAATATTTCAAACCTCCTCACAGATTTTATAAAAGAACTTAGGAATATTATGTTATTTGTTAAAAATCTGAGAACCGTCAAAGTGTTAACATGCAAAGATGACACATTTGAAGAGGACTTTTGCATCGATATCTCAATGAGTCCAGCTCAACGTGAAGAAAGACAAAAGTTTGTTCAGCAACAAATACAAATGGGCCAGGTGTTTAAAGGACGAAGGGAGGATATTTTTAAGATTGAACAGCACACATCTTCATACGAATTATCAATGAATGAAAGAAGCAGAAATACATCTAGCGCAATTGATTATATTGTTGTCCAGACATTAGGCTTCGACAAAAACTATCCGGTTAATCATTTAATAAAGAAAGAACTTATGGGTGGAAAGCTTGGACTTTTGCCACACGGGGGTGTAGCTTTACAACGACAGATGCATAAACTGAAATTGTCTGATTACAGAATGTGGGCAGCTGGAACAAATTGTAAAGCATTTTGTTTTTTGCCGCTGCCAATTGAAACAGGCTTGCCTGTGCATGTGCATGGATACTTTGCTCTAGATCACGAAACCAGACGAACTCTTTGGAAGTCAGAAATATTTGAAACATGCTATAGATCCCTATGGAATAAGATGATAATAGAACAGGTAATTTCCGCGGCATACGTATACCTATTGCAATACGCGAAAGGTGTTCAGTTTCAAGGAATAACCAATGGAGTATTGACAAGGCCGACAGTAACATATGCCCTGGCTAATTATCAAACGCTGTTTCCATTGAGCGGACACGTGACAGATTACTACTGGAAACACCTACTGTGTTCCGTTTATAAAAGGTTAGTGAAAGAGTATGTCGCCTTTCTTCCTATTCAAAGTACTACTACAAATATGTTTGATAATCGAAAAAATGTGCGGCTGACATGGACTCCATTAAACATAGAAGGGTCAAAATTTCCAGCATACATCAGAGCAGAAGACAGCTCCGAGGGCAGCCGTAAATCCAATTTTAACAATATTCTACGCAGGATAGGTATGCGAATAGTGCATATTTCAGATGGAATAAAGGAAGCTCTTCACTTGTCAGAAGTTGGTATATCCATGCTAAAACCACATGATGTACTCGAATTTATATGCCGTTCTAACAGCCAGAATTCATCTGAAAAAAAGGAATGTAAAATAGAAACAGGAAATCACGTTGTCCAGACAGCGTTGCAGTCTGTAGAAGACGCTGCATACATTTTAAGGTATTGCCTTAAAGATTTAAAAAGTTTTGAAACAAATTTGAAAAATGTTCCGTTAATGATAACACATGACAACTGTGTTAGGACAGTACCCGAGAATGGTTTACTCTTTGTTGAAAAGCGCAGCTATTTTTGTGAGTTTTTTCCATCAAAACAGCAACAGTTTTTGCATAGTTCTATGGCACAATGTCCTGTGGACATATCTTAAAGAAGGAAGTAGCATATTTCATGGTAAATTAAAACTATTCACCCTCTCACACTTTGTGCAGCTGGTGAAAGAAACAAACCAAATTGAACACAACTGCACTTCTGCCATATTATGGGACAAAGTTAACCCGTCGGAATCTTGGATTAAACTTTTTTGGGATTTCTTTTTGTCTCAGCTGTCATTTGAAGGAAGTGTCGATATCTGTCAACAACTTAAGACTGTGCAGCATCTGCCATTAATTCCTGTTCAGCACTCAGAAGGTCTAAGGCTTGTACCACCGTGCTGTATAAAGATTATTCTCAACCTTGGAAGTTTTTCTTCCACACGTGTCTTACACTCAGCACTTGAAAATCTGGATGTCCCTCACATTCCTAAGGATTTCTTCAGTGCAGATTTTATGTCGAGGGGTTATGATTTGTTGCTCATGCAAGCACCTAATTTCCATACCCCATTGCAGGTTATAGAATGTCTCCATATGAATTCGTGTGAAGTTGCACTTTCAAAGTTAGCAGACAAACATGTAAATGCAATACTTTGGTACTTCAATGATTGTCTCGAAAATACTGTCTCGACTCTAGTTATGGCAAAATTGAAAGATATGCCTCTCTTCCTGTCACATTTCGGCAAACGCGTTGTCCTGTCACAGTATCTTTCCGTGTATATTGTGCCTGAGAAACTACCAGAAGAAGGTCTCGAAGAACTTGCTGATAAAGCGAATGTATTGTTTCTGCGAAACACACGCCAGAAAAACTTGTTCAAGCTATTGCATTTAGGTGCACTTTCATTGATACAAGTTTATACACAGTATATCATACCGAAACAACAAATGTTAAGTAGAAAATGTTTCTACGGACATTTGTTTTTCCTGGGTCTTGAAATAGTTATTGAAACAGAGGATAACATTGAATTGCTTGCTTTACTGAGACAAACAGCCTTTATTGAATCAACGGACGGACAAAGAGTTCGTGTATCAGATTTGTTTGATCCTGTCCACGAGGTGTTCAGCAGAATGTGTGACGATTCGGAACTTGTACCCCTTTGTTTAAGGGACGCCTGTATTTTAAGGTTATTTCGAAAAATAGGTTTAAAATCGCAGATGACAATAGAACTTTTTGAGCGTTTTGCTAGAAAGATTTCATCAAGAGGGAAAAGAGAATCGTTATCTAAAAGAGTTACCGAGGAGTCGGAAATATTAACAAAGCATCTTCTAAGCATGCCACACAACTTTTTCGCATCAGGCGTGTTCACAAACATTTCAAAAATTGATTTTGTAATGCCGTACGCTGTAAATGATACACTGTCTTCAATCAAAGAGCAGTTTAACTGCAATAACCTTATATGTTTTGAGGATGCAGTGGTGAACAAGTCGCAAAAGATAGCTTGGACTGTTTCAAATATTCTTCCCGTACATGCAGCTCCGTCTTTTAAACACCGTGATGAATTAATAATGGAGAAATTGAAAATATGTCGAACGCCATGTTTAAGAAAATTAGTGCGACACTGTGAACATATCGGGAAAGGTTTTGAGAGAATATTAAAATCAACGAGTACTGTTTCTCATGAAGAGCTTAGATATGTCATGCGTGACATTTATGATGCTTTAAGTACCTTTGTTGACACTGAGCAGTTCACAGTTGAGTGTTCACTTATCCTTGCGCATGTTCCAATGGTTTATTATCCAGAAACAAAGATAATTGTCACTGCAAATTCAGTAACATTTTCATGTAAATCAGATGAGGAAATACCCCCATACTTTTCAAAATGTCCAGAATCATATTCACAGTATAAACAACTATTTCTTGGTTTAGGAGCATGTGAAGAACCTTCATGTAATTCGTTCGCACGTGTGCTCAATGCTTTGAAGGGTGAGGCTGAAGAAAAAATTCTGAATCCTAAGGAAAGTTTTGATGCAGCGAAAGCTGTAGGGTATTTGTATAAGTACCTTGCCGAAGAGAAAGGAATAGCAAATGTATCTGATGATCAGCTGTTTCTGCTATCCTCCTCATCAACACTCGTACACGCTAGAAAGCTCATTATTCCAAATAATATATACTTGCAAAACCAGCTTGCCAAAAGTGGTCAAACTACATGTGTTTATCATATCGGGTTCGAGAAGCTCCATGAATTTCACTTAAAAAGTGAAGATTGCATTGAGAATTTGAAACATTTACCAAAAACGTGTCAACCTTACTTATTAACTGATGTGGTTAAAGAAAGGGTGATTCTGGAAAATATAAAGCAAGAAGACAGAAGAAAATCAGAGTCATTTGAGGGCTTTCTCAGGTGTAACGAGTTTGTGTTCGGATTTTTGAGACTCGCAAGGCATGTTTGGAAGTCAGAAAACCGAGGTTGGAAAGAAACAGATGCATCAATGTTATCAGAAGCACTGAAAAGCATAACCTTTACGCATTGCTCTGGAATTGAAACCAAGCTAGCAATGAAAAGTATTGAAAATGGAAAACTTGGAAGTGAAATTCTAGTTGATAATACAAATGAAAGAAAATTCAGTCATATTGAGGTAAATGAACAAAGTGCATTCGTATACTTTGATAGTTCGGACACACAATGGCGAAGAAATGTAATTAAGCACCTAACAGTTTACTTAAACGTACTTGTGGGCCAGTGCTTGAAAGGAGAGCATCTCGTGTTTCTCATGCATATATTAGGTATGTATGAAAAGCCAGATGAAATAGGTCTTTACCTGAGTAAAGAACAAATTGAAGAGATTACTTTCGAGCCTTCTACGCTTGACGATCGTCCAGCTTACCCAATTCCTGGTCAAATTGTTCCAAAACACTTCCTCGAATTTCTTGACAATGAATTGATTATTTATGAATACGACTTCAAATTCATGGCTTTAGAAGTTGACGATCCCGCTTTTGATTTAGATGAAGAAGACGAGAATGATAATGGGGAGGAAAAGGGGGAAACTATGGAAGCAACTTATATATTCGTTCATATAATTAGGAGGATTGGTCCTGAACATGAACTGCCCCTTCTCCAGGAGTATGAAATAGATTGTGGCCCAGACAATACAGATAAAGTAAAGGGTTTTCAGCTCTTTAAATTCGTACGTAAAACAAAGAACGCCAATGCTGATCAAAGACAAGTTGTTATCTATGAAAGAAGCACCAATGGACAAGATAATGAATCGAAAAATAATCGTAAAGAATCAAAGTCTTTAACAGAGGTACGAAAGGAAATACGACAATACCTGCGCGAAGCTTGGAACAAAGATGAACAAGAAAAACGGTGTATCATCAAACGCTTGATGCTAAGATGGCACCCTGATAAAAATCCCAATGATGTGCCTTTTTGTACAAAGGTATTCCAATATATTCAGCAATGTTTGAGTCGACTCGAGAAAGGTTTAGAGCTAACTGATGACGATGAAGACGATGAAGAAAATGGAACAGACAGAAATGCTAACTCAGATTCAACTGGAACGTCTAACACGTCATTCGGCTCGAACAGAAACTCCTGGTATAACAGATATTGGCAGCGATACACCTGGGGTAGACAGTACAGCGAACGGAGGTATGAGCACTACAGGTCTAGTCAAAGAAGCAGATGTGGAGGTAGTTGGCACAACAACTTTGAAAATACATGGAAGGCAAGATTCAGCTTCGCACAGTCAGAGAACGAGCCATACCACTGGTATAGCAGAGCAAAATTATGGTACACTCAAGCAAAATACGACCTCAGAAACGCCAGAGTCTCAATGCACCTGCAGTGTTTGAATCCACAGTTCAACTGGGTGTGTTACAAGGCACACCAGGTAAATTTACCTTTGTTATCTTCGATTTATCTTAAGATTTACACTCTAGTTTAGCGTACAACTTAATGGGGTACTTCGGTCAGGTTTTGGATTTTTGAACCTCCGGCAATTTACATTTGTTCTATTTCAAGATTTAAAAACAATTATATATACAATTAATATGCAGTAACAAACTAAGGCACAATATGAATATTCAAGTGCAAGTGTTAAAATTGAACATTTTCTTAGATAAACATTTTGGCCTTGCATTATGTAACTAAAATTGACAATTTTGCCATACGCCAAAACGGGCTGTGGTGAAAAAAATATTATATCTCAAACTGTTTAAGATACTCGCTTTTAATTGCACATCAACCCCTAGTTTTTTTTCGGCGTTCTAAGAACTAAAGATATTCTAGTACAGTGGGTTGGATAATTATTCAGGTGATGACAAAAATACAAGAATCCCTAATTTTTCATCCTAAAGTATGACGCATTACATTGGAAACATTATCAAATTGATATCCATTCTTAAAAATATACTACATAACAATTTACGAAACCCAAATTCCAGATAGTTCTAAACTTAGCACCACGCTTTATGGTGTATCAATAATGAGTGCTATTGCGAAAAAGTTAATTAATCGACCCATCATTATGTTTCGAATAACTAACTAGTCAGTCTCCATAAAAAAGGGTTCAAATAAAATATTAAATATACAAGTTTCGTTTTCACACTCTATTATGTTTTAGTTACCTTACAATAATGTAACTTGACACGACACGAATATAAAACAAAACAGACAAGGAGAGATCAATAAATGCAACCTGCATCAACTTCTCATTTCTTCGAAAGGAACGCTTTAAGTAGATAAAGAAGATTTTTCATTTATATTACAATTATAATTGTAAGCACAAACATTGGATTCAGTATTTTCGCAAAGATATTATGGTGTTTAGATTGATTACTTATTATCATATCTGAAAATACCGCCAGCTAACAATTATTAAATGAAAAACGCTATGAAAACATTTCCTAACAGCAGTATTAATATCTATTTTGTATGGTACAATATAGGCAGCGGAAAAGGCTTTGAAAGCAGTGTGGTATGCTAAAGACGCAAATAAGGTTCACACCAACCTTTTGTCAAGTCACAGGTTGGAATATATAGCTTCAGGTAAGTCGTCCTGCCTAATTAATCCGTCTGATGTCTGTCCGTTGTCCGTCCGGCCGTAAAAAAGGCTCCTGCAATATGCCGAGAACAACAGAATTTAGTCAAATGAAATTTTGGTTTAAGTATAGTTGGCAATAGAGATTATGCACGGCTTTTGTTTGAGTTTTTTTGTTAGTGTTTGTCAAACAAAAAGTAAAAGTACAACATACTACCTGGATTATGTAATATCTCAAAAGTATTCAAAGAAGCATTATGAACATTGGCATGTAAATAAAGGATAATATGAGGATCAAGAATCTCCTGTTTTTATAGTCAAAAATTGTTGTTGCTATGGCAACATAAATAGTACATCAATTTGTTTTTGTCTGGAGCATAACTCAGTAAGAATAGCATGGTTTTGCTCCAAAATGCATACATACACAAAAGGCATGGAGAGAAAATGTACTTGGCAATAATTTTTATTCTGCCGTGCCTAGTTTTGAATATCTCCCTTTATTTTGCGTCCACTGAAAAATGCAATAGTACTAAACGGAATTTATTGAAGCTGCATACAAAAATAGAGTGCATTGAATGGAGTTGTGATATCAATGATTCCTGTAATAAAATATTTTCCTGAATTCTTTAAACCGATAGGGGACTAATGTATTGCTTGCAATATTCCAGTTACTTGTTACATTTTGTTCAATTTTGAACTACTGTAAAACAGGTTAATTCTCGATAGTGCATATTTGGCGATTCGATTTCATCCCTATATTTATAGTTTATTGAAAGAAATGATGGTGGTAACGCACTTGATTTGTAATCCAGGGATCGCAAGTTCGGCCCCTACCCCACCCCCGCTCCTCCACTAACGTAACTAACGGCCTTTCGGATGAGACCTAAAAACCGAGGTTCCATGTATCGGGGGTGTTTCTGGAATTGAACACGTTCTGTATCTTGCAATATCCCATACAATAACTTAACTCTTCTGAGAGCGTTGTCCATACGGATTATACGGTACCAACGATAAAAATTCTAAAATATATACATAAGTGACAATCTACGATGGTCGCTATAGTGAAATAGCGGGGCGGTCGCTTTACTGGTATACACGACCTAAAGACTATATAATATCAAAGCGCTGTGAGCGCTGAAGGCCTGGGGGCTATAGGTTAACTCCCCGAAAAACAACTTTTCACCCCCACGTGTTCTGCGTTGAATCTACCTAAAGCGCGGGTCGAAATGTGCAGAGGACGAAATTCAATATAGACACAGAATGAATGATTCACAAATATATGGGTGACAGGGAAGTTTGTTTTATTATGAAATGTACGTTAAATGAAAAATAATCACATAGTCAACATTATAAAATGTTTAAGCCAGTACAAATAATCGATCTGCGCTTTGTACAACTTCAAGCGATATGATCTGATGATGTGGATCGAAAATTATTGTGTACCAATGACAAGACCTTGAAACAGAAATAAACAAAGCAATACCAGCAATGAAATAAAATACAGTACTGTACAAGTGTATAACAGAGAAAACCAAAAAGATTCTGGGTTACCTTGTAGTTGTAATCAGTGAAACCGTTCACTGGGCCTCGACATGCAGCGTCCTCGATAAATGGCGGGTGAATTTGATCACGTTAGTTCCTTCTCGGGAATGTACGTAAATTATATCTTTTTAGAGACATTTATTTTTAGGTAAATATATATGTTATCGTTCGTAAAAACAAAAGTTGTCAATGAAATAACATCGGAAATTGAAAATCAAACTACAAACTCTTATATCGAGCTTCGTACGTTTTCGTAAATTTCCGTAAATATCCGACTTTTCCGTGATATGCATATGATTATCTTCCGTAATCAGCTAACAGGCATTAATTTCTAAAACAGAAAAAATGTGTAAGCAGCCCGTAAGCTATATACTTTCCTGCAGTCGTTTTAAGTTTGATGTACTATTTTTATTTGTAACATGTTCTTATCATATGCGGCATTCAAACAGAAGATTGATCTGGTCTGTCTTGCACTACTTTCGCATAGCGCATGTTTACAGTTGTTATTCGCACATAGCACGGCTAAAATTCTTGCAGGGTTTGAAATGTGGTATACTAACTTAGGCCTTGGGGACTTTCAGTCCCCAGGCCAAAAACAAATATATGATAAAAACGCGGGTGGTTACTTAGTTTTGCATAGGCTTATATAGGAAAAACTTTAAAAAATATTCTTTTCTTAAACCACAAGGCCTTGAGCTTAGGTATTTGGCATGTAGCATTGACTAGTGGACCTCTACCAAGATTGTTCAAATTATGACCCACGGGTCAAAATTGACCCCGGGCGGTCGGTCACTTAGTTTTGCGTAGGCTTATATAGGAAATACTTTAAAAATATTCTTTTCTGAAACCACAAGGCATTAAGCTAAGATATTTAGCATATGACATTGTCTAGTGCACCTCTACCAAAATTGTTCAAATCATGACACCCTGGTCAAAATTAACCCTTCCTGGGAGGGGGGTAAAGCACTTGATTTCACATAGGCTTATATAGGGAAAACTTAAAGAAAACACAAGGCCGACAGGCAGATAATAGATATGTGAAATGTTACTTAGCATTGTGTAGGGGACCTTTACGAATTGTTAGAATCATGACGCCTTTTATAATAGTAGTCAGGTGAGCGATATAGGGCCATCATGGCCCTCTTGTTTATTTAACGGCTGAATGTAACCTAACCTTCAAATCCCCTTATGATACCTCCATGTCACTGCGTGACGTTACAAATCAGCACGGACTTATACATTGACGTAGTGTACGCGGCGAACAAGCTCACGTTCAGCATGGGGTACAGTAACGGGGTTATGTCAAGTGTATATTACCGGCTTGCCCGTAAATATCAATATCTATTTACGGATCGTTGACCAATCAGAGGACCGCAAATTTCATAGAAGGGTAATAAACATGTATATTTCTTTGATGGAAAATGTTTTAGGTATTCATGATGTATAACATCGAAAATTAAGAGTGACGCAAGAGTAAGATAAAACGAGCAAAACTTGGACTGCGCGAAATTTAAGTATTTTGCAGTATGCATTTTACTTTTTGTTACCCCTTTTCCCAGAAAAATATTAAAGTCGCTCAGGTCTTAAAAGGATCATTTATTAATTAGATTAATTTACAAGAACCTAATTTGTAAAGCGGAAATTGGAATTGGTGTAGGAATTGTGTGCTCGAGTGTCTGTCCTTTTCTGTGTTGCTTTTTCGTGTTACTAAGAAATGTTTTATAATAAAGGAAAAAGAAAATAACCATAATGTTTTTTTCAGGTGTTGGATCGGAAGCCCAAACTCTTGCAAAACGTTTGTCAAACCTTACTGGAGACCATGCAAAAATGTCATATCCCGATCCACATTATTGCAAGATACCTGCTGAGTCGTTCAGTAAACACACTGCAGAATCAGTAGTTGAGATCGCTGAAGACATACTTAGAGTATGTAGCCGTTATATTAAAGAAGGGTGAGAAAAGTTGACTAAATGTTTAGAACAGATTGTGACTCTACAAATAATTTGCAGTGTCAAATGCTTTTAAATGGAGTCAAATATATAGATAGCAAGCGGTTTTGTTTTCAGACCGAAAGGTGTAAATATTTGAAATATGTGTACTGCGGTCGATTAAAGTTATTAAAACTATACTTCATATAGACTATCATACGTCTGCAGATGACAGTCCTTATTTATGCCTGTAATGTCTCTTGTGTATATTCAAGTTATATACTTTACACCTTGTGAAAATTTATTGTAAATGGTTTGTATGTTAACCTGTGTGTATCTTGTATCTATAATTGTATCTTGTACTTTCTCTTACCATTGCTGGACTTATTTACGACATTCAATGATCATATAGTACTTGTAAGTTCACATTGTAATTAGATATATTTCATAGTCCTTAGCGAATGTTTGGTATAGACCGCAAGTCGTGACAAATGTTGAAATATTCTTTTTTTATCTATCTAATGCTGTGTTTAGATTATGCATTACATTGACATATCGATGAATATAAGTGTACATAACTATTTAGCTCCACAGTTAATTATTGCTATGATGTATTGTGTCTCTTACATATTATTTTTACAATTTTACTTTGACTATTTTAGTATTGTGTGTCATGCTGAAAGCTGATTACGTAAATACTTTTGTAAATATTTCGCGAACATTAATTTTGATTGTCACTCACACGCTTATATTACGAATATTGTTGAAAAGTATAAATCTATTTTCATTGACGGAGAGATGTATGGCGTATGTAGTGAAACTTGCATCTTCCGTGCCTATAAACTTTTGAATCACACTATTTTATTTGGTTTGCATGAGTAATTACTTTCGCGTCCGTTTTTAGTTGTTGCACGCACACATATATATTATATGCTTCCGTTTGCATATCTTTCTCCGTTGTTTCCTGTGTTAACAGATCAACATGTCTAAAAAAAACGGCATTGTTCAGTGGACTACTTGATCTTTTTTGAGAGAAAAACTATGTTTTCGTTTTTAAGAGGTGACGATGGGAGAATTAAAAGTCATTATATCGAAGCTTGTGATAAAAATTTTATATTAACATGCTTTGTTGAACCGTATATGTCCCGGAACGTATATATCACACGAGAGAAAAAATTCGACCGCATATGTCGCACGTGTGATAAATTCGGTCGAAAATAATCTTCGCGTGAAACGTATATGGCACATAATATGTATACGTTTGACTTCGAATTTTATAGGAACACGAAAACGAATATCTCACATGCAGAAAAAGGCAAATAAAAACGAAATGTAACGATGTTTGGGAGGCATCCATATAGGTATATACATGTATATAGGTGTAATGTGGAGAGCCGAAATGCAATGACATGATTATCCAAGAAAGTCCAAGGTAAACGACATGCGATCAACACTTATTGGAACTTAAACACAGAGTAAACTTGATATATCTGCATGGCCGGCTCCTGTGGATCGGTTCCGATCCTCTTCCTGTAATGACTTAAGCAAACGTGTGATATATACGTTCCGGGACATATACGGTTCAACAATGCTTCACGGTATACTCATTGCATGTACTTTGGTCTGTGCAACTTAGAAAACCAAGAAATATGCCATCATGACTATTTAGAACAATACATAAATTTGCAAGAGATATTTTGTTCATATTCAGTGACATAGCTTTGATTTTTCTTTTTTACTATTTGTAATGTGTTCTTTCTTTGCGTATTTTTGTATATAGATATATGTATGAAATGTTTTATTTGAAATGTTTTGTAAGCTATTTATGCTTATAGAAAATGAAATGTATAGTTATGTAACTGTACATAATTTACTGTTTATGACAAATCAGTGCGTTGCAAACACAGTCCTAAACTGCAAACAGTATTTTAATAGAATGCCGTTTTTAAAGTATTTTTCATAGTTTGAGGTCCATTTTCTTTGAAGGTGGTGTTCTGCAATAGCTATGTGAGATATTGCAAATTACATTGAGTCGAAATGTTCGGTATGACGGGGTCTCACGTAGGAAAAAGAGATACAGTTAATATGAGTAAAATTTACGAACGTGGTTTTTGTGTCGCCCTTTCGGAGAAAAGGCGATACATAGGGATCGCTTTGTCCGTCCGTCCGTCGGTCCGTCCGTCCGTCACACAAACTAACGTTGGCTATAACTTTGCCATTTCTTAAATTTCTTCATCAAACTTTACAATGTATTGCTTATGACAAAAGGGTCATGGTGCCGCAAATTTAGTAGGTCAAGGTCTATTTGACAGAGTTATGCCCCTTTTTGTACTTGGATTTTGTCACGAAAACTTAACGTTGGCCATAACTTTGCTATTTCTTAAGATTTTTCATCTAACTTTCAAATTGCATTGCTTATGACATAAGGGTCGTGTTGCTGCCAAATTTTGTCGGTCAAGGTCATATTTGAGAGGTTATGCCCCCTTTTATACTTAGATTTTACTATAACTTTACCATTTCTTAAGATTTCTTTATCAAACTTTCAAATTGTATTGCTTATGTCAAAAGGGTTGTGATGCCGCCAATTTTGAAGGTCAAGGTCATATTTGACAGAGTTATGCCCTTTTTGTACTTAGATTTTGTCACGAAAACTTAATGTTGGCTATAACTTTGCCATTCCTTAAGATTTCTTCATCAAACTTTCAAATTGTATTGCTTATGACCTCAGCGTCATGATGCCACCAAATATTGTTGGTGAAGGTCATATTTGACAGAGTTATGCCCCTTTTTGTATTTAGATTTTGTCACCAAATTATTGGTTATTCTGACAAAGCGTAAGAGGGCGACACAAGTGTTCTACTGAACACCAATCTAGTTGTAACGAGGTTGTACCATTGGTGTGAAATAAGAATACATCTGACCAGAATGTGTATCAATTAATCGCAAAGTCTCACATCTTTCACTTCAGATGTTGGTTCATGATACTAAATATATTTGGTAAGACTTAATATGACAAAATAGCGAGTAAATATGTCCACAAAGGCGAGATGATCATAATTTGCATTTAAGCGAAGAAAGAATTCTTTTTAATGTTGCATTGAAATTATTCTAGCTATACTTTTATGTAAATATTGAATGTATATAATGATATTAAAAGGGAGTCAACTTATTGATTTATGTGAATTAACAACTGTACCGTTCTATTCAATGTTTATTACCATTTATTTTTGTAGTGTTTGTTTACATGTTTTTTGTACTTTAGAATTAGTAATTCAGAACTATTTTACATTATTGTTGTTGGAAACGCTTAACATTTTATGTTAAGATACAGAACTAAAAGTGATAGCACCGCAAATTGGATGTATTTCTGACATTCTTACACATATGTTAGATTACAAAACTGACCATGATAATAATTATGTTGTTTTTCAAGTACATACTTGTTGATATTTTCATGCTACTCAATATGTTTCATGCTACTCAATAATGTTAGTTTGTAAGATGTTAAACGGATGTTTGCTGTTTACACGTTTACTCCGAATGCTAGCATAGTCCTTATGAATTGTGCTTAAACACAAATTTTGTATGGATTTGCACATTCACTCCATCAATGTTCTGCTTTAAGAAGCTTCACATACGCGTGTATATAGATGTGATTAGGTCCAAGAGTTTCGTATTTTTCAGATTATAAGAGTTCTTATGAGGAGCAATCATGTGTGCAAAAAATGTTTGAACATTTTATATTACTCAGACAATAGCACATCATGAAAAAAGGGATTCAAACGAATAAAGACACATAAGATAATAAAAGACATGATTTTTTGAATTTCTTGATAATGCATTACAATGGGCATGTATAGTTGATTTTGTGTCATTGTAATCATTATAGTGTTGATGGCTATATGAACTGTTACTTATTATTTGATGTGCATGATGTACATCTGTATAAGTCCCACGTGTTACTTATTGAATTTTACTGTTTGTTTTTTTCTTATGTACATATTTCAATTTTTTTTTTTTTTTGTTACTTTTATTAATTCATTTACTCGTATAATTACATAGTGTTTTTTCCAAAGTATACAAGTCATTCCCGTGATGGCAAAACATACCTCCGATCGGAACATAGTATCATCTCGAGTTATGCCAGCGCAAGCCAGACCGTATTAAAGGTGGGGTCACCCTGTCGATGCTTGTTAAACCGGTTCATTAATCATTTAATTTATGGAATGCGCATTACTTGCAAGCAAAACAAAAGCATAAGCGCCAAAAAAGAACAGGTTAATTACAATAGAGAAAGATGGTTAATTGTTAAACTCGTGGTAGTTGTAGTAGAAACGGTTAAATAAGTATTCGCTAAATTAAACTTTAGGGACATTTGATGTGCGCTTTTAAGATATGCGCTTGATATATGAATGATTAAACTATGTGCCCGTATTTGATATACATTTAATCATTACACCTATATGTATGTCATAGACGGATTGTTTAAGGTAGGGTCTAATTGGGAAACGATCACATTTACGGCAAGATTAGAATAAGTTCATCACAAACACTTTATATTATTACTTTGGACGAAGTAGAACAAGTTCACAAGAAAAAAGGTCAAAGTACTTCTCTGCGATGAAGCTGTAACAATTACCTTATTAGTTTATCTAAAAAGAGAACAATCTAAATTATTATTTAATTTCCAGAGGCTTAGTGATTAGGAGAAATAGATTCATGTTTGTACATAATCGTGTAATGTTGCATATTTGTGTAGTGACATGTTTTTGACGATATTTTAAAGCATGTTTCTTCTATTATCATAGCTTAGATCTTTAACGTACAAATAACTATGTGATATACCAGACCCATTTTATATGGATATAGTTACATGTGAACATGTTTAAGGCAAACAGAGCTTATTTAAGCTGTTTTATTTTGCCGCCCCGCCGAAAGGCATATTAATTATTATTTTATTGATCGCATCGTCCGTCTATTTGTCCGGCTATTTTCTGCGGAGTATGTTGCATATTTGTGTAGTGACATGTTTTTGACGATATTTTAAAGCATGTTTCTTCTATTATCATAGCTTAGATCTTTAACGTACAAATAACTATGTGATATACAAGACCCATTTTATATGGATATAGTTACATGTGAACATGTTTAAGGCAAACAGAGCTTATTTAAGCTGTTTTATTTTGCCGCCCCGCCGAAAGGCATATTAATTATTATTTTATTGATCGCATCGTCCGTCTATTTGTCCGGCTATTTTCTGCGGAGTATCTCTTGAAAAGTATTGAAGGGAATCAATTCATTGATAGAGAACAATGAGAAAAGTGCTGTGCAAAAGAATCTTAACTCTTACTTCATTATTCTTAATGTTGCTGTCCGTAGTTACTTTTCTTGGCCAGAGCTTGAAGGGAATAAATAAATACTTCACATATTGATAGAGAATACTGAAAGAGAGTATAGTGCACAAGGACCATAATTGTAGGATTAAAAAATTTAAAGAGTTATTGTCCTTGGTTTCTTTTTAATGCGGATAATACATTTTTTGTAACACAACAGTTACTTAATTGATATTTCATATATTGATAAAGAACAGTGAAATCATGTGCAGTATACAAGAACCAAACCGCTAGGTTTTTTAGTTTTAGAATTATTGCCTCTAGTTTCTTTTTCTCTTGCGGAAAATAACTCAAAAAAGTATTGAAAGGAATGAATATATGTACTGAGGATAATGAAAGAATAGGCAGTGCACAAAAACCATTTTTTCATCAGTTATTTTAGAAGATACTCCTATTATGTTTGAAATTACACAATAGGACAAACGAAAATCATGGTTGGTTTAGATACATTGAAATAAGTGTTGTTCTGTCCATTCGGGGTCATATGTCACTTTATAGTAATAGCTTTTGTAATGTTTATGTTGATTTAGAACTTACAGGATCTATTAAGGGTTCTGTGGCGGAAGAATACACACGTGTTTATCATCTTGTATTCAATACTTTGCGAAATATTTCGATGAAGCTTTTTTTAAAGCTTCAATATATAAACAAACACAAGCTCTGTTTAATTTTTCATTTGTTCAAATTCGTTCAGAGAAATATTTTCTCGTTATCAAGTTAGTATTTGACTCTGTTGTATTTTTGGTCGTTGGTTTCGTTGAGGCAAATATTTATATGTTAACACGCCATTTTTTGTTTAAGGTACACGAGTATGTGTGGACCTTAACCCCAGTATTTGGGCCATTTTCAAATGATAAATTTGGGACCACTTTTTTACATGAAAGTGGGCCCCTAATTTGCATGGACAGCACTTAATGGCATTGAATATGTACACGTGTTGGTACATAATGAATGCAATAGTTGCCTAAGTAAAGTTTGATACTTTATGCAATTATTTTAATAAATAGTGAAGACATCATGTTTTTGTTTATTATCCCCTGCCCCAGTAGAGAATTGTACAGCTCGCTGACCCAACCTTGTCATTCGTTTTGCAACAATGCCGGGCGCCACCTTTCTATAGCTGGCATACGATATCTACATTTATAGTAGGCTTCTCCGATCATTGAACTAATCTATACCAATACTTAGCACCACGATTATGAAGAAGTGGTTCCGCTTTATTGCATTACACATGTGTTCACTTCCGGGACAGTTAGCGATGGTGTGTTTAGGGAGGAGTAGTTGTAATTGTAACTGAGCTCGAATCAAGTACTACCGGATTTAACAACCGGAACTGTTTCTTCAACAGCAGAAATGTCACTTATACGCAAACGCTTTTATCTGTACAAACAATACACAGACCTTTCTAAATAGAAGAAGTAATTGTTACAACAGCTTTTTCTACTAAAGTCCGAGCTCGACATAAGTAGGAAAAAAGGTGAATGCCTCGGTGTTCTTTAAACGGATTTGTTCTGGTAGCTAAATCAATGTGAATAATACTAAAGCCGTATGTGATTTCAAGGGAATATGATTATATATCATAATAATAAATTTATTAAGACATAATTATGTAAATCTTTCAAAAGACAATTTCAGCGACACACCACTTAATAGTCCCCATGCCATCTTGTTTATAGGTTCAAACGGTACAATGTATAATGGTCGACTCTGTAATACTTGAGTCAAGTTCTTATCATTTATCCTGATGCTGTATATGTAACATTATTCAAAAACATTTAGCACTCTCGTCAGGGCAATTACCTCAGCTACCGTTGTAGTTAATCCAAGTACATGCCCTTGAAAAACTTAAGAAGTGATTTAACGAAAGTAGTAACAGTTAATGTTACATTTATAAACGCAGAAAAAGGCCGAAGATGTATGACTTTATAACTATAGATTATCGTTAGCAACTGATCAAGTTTCACCGTAAAAGAAAAACGGAACAATATACTTTTTCATATTCTTCCACGCCGACAGGTATTTAAGGCTATTTCAAAATACTATATATTTCCTCTAACCCAACAGAGTCAGTGCATGCCAAAGTCATAGGGTGGCATTAGTTTGTCTCCGGGGCTAGACTCGAACAAGGGACCCTTCGCTTACTCTTGCAAATGTTCTGCCGCTTATGCTACGCTGGTTGCTAACACATTTAATTTTTCTCCAATTTTACGATCAGGTTCTCTACCGTGTCTTTCGTCCCAGTCGTATTCTTAAGTTGGCTAGGCGACATGAGCACTGCTTTATACACGTAACCAGCAAATAACAGGCATCGGAGAACGACTTTCAAATGCCGTCAGTGCCTTACATTCATGCGCCATATGTCACATAGTGACAAAAATGTTCAGCCTTGAACCTGGGACAGTTTGCCTGTTGAACAAATATATTACCGCCCGAGCCAAAGCGTCCGGCCACTATTCATTACAAAGTTCATTAAAGTGACATTACAGAAATTTAACTTATTTTCTCCCTCACTACGTTCGTCCGAAAATAAAAGATTTCTT
>JAFMSR010002186.1:0-24915 GCA_022818135.1 Saxidomus purpurata | reverse complement strand
TGCGAGTAGATGTTCCCGTTCTGCACATGTAAGACGTCTTGGTACCTGCAATTTTAATGTAACATTAATCCTTCAGCATAGAATTCATATTTTACGCCATTTTATATTATTGTTTTAAAGCAGGTTGTTTGAAAATATTAAGATATGCATTTGAAGCTTTAATCAGGTGGCAACTCATATGTGTTTTAAGTGTTTCTTCTTTGTTGCCATAGCAACCAAAGTTCTGTATGGAATGAAAATCTTTTAACATGTTTGCTAGAAGACAACCAACTTCTGTCGAGCGATTTGGGAGGAGTTGTTGTTTGAAGCAAATTGTTGACATCACACGAAGACGACGGACACAAGGTGATCCTAAAAGCTTAAATCAGGTGACTTTATTTTAATGACGTCGGTAAAATCAAACACACACAAACGATAAAACTGATTACTAGGATATCCGAACGAAAAATCCAACTTTGAAATAGCAGGAATAGACACGTAACTGGCAAACATTTTTACAAACTAACTAGGCCAGAATTGGTATAGATCAGGAAAATATGAAATTCAGTGCGTAATTTTATAGCTGTAAGCCTGCAAATATTTCTAAGAGCGTAAAAACGGACTTCAATTTTTTGCTGTTGCAGTTTGAAACACAAAATGGCTGAGTTGTAAAATGGCATAGGAAGTTTAAGTTAGAAATGTTTAACTTTCTTCTTGATTGGCTGATTCAACGAACAATATGACGGACACGTTTAAAAGTATTTTGTAATAATGTTTACATGCAAGACATTTTTTGTTGATATACAGTTTGGAGCTTCATAGCATGGATATTATCTTGTTAACAGGAGAGTGCAGTTTAAGCAATGGTAATGTTAAACAGAGGGCAGTTATAAAAAAATATAAATTATGATTGTATATACATTGTGTAATTATGATAGAAAGAAAATATATAAACTAAAGTCAAATTTTGTTGGTTATTTTTCTGTGAGGGATGAAGTCAAAATTAGTATCAAAATGAACGCCCTTTGTCATATTGAAATGTCCCATCCCCAACAAAAATATTGGCTACAAAATGGAATTATGAAAGGTTTTGATAAGCTGAATGACTAAAAAGTAAATTATAGTGGTACAGTATTTCATTTGGAGACTAGTTATCGGCCCATTAATGGTTTACATTGTTTACATACTGCTATTGAAACTGCTGCTACAATTTGTACTATTGTTTTATATTATAATTCGTTATATACATTTTAAGTACTATTCTGTGTGTGGGGTGGGGTGGGGAGGGTGGCATTCATTATTCACGGGCGTACTAATTTTACGTGCGTGAATTTATCAGAGGTGTGTATTCTATATAGATAGATGTGTACGCCTTCGGTTGAAAAAAAATCCGCATAATTTAAATATAACGTGTCATTTTGACGCCTTTATTACGTGCCATCTACACAAAGTTTCTAGGCGTAAAACCATGATTCTGCAATCAGTTTAGTAATAATTATATTACGTTCGGCTGGTAAGTTTTAAAATATTCCACATACATAACGGTTGTAAAATTTTGTACATGTATCTATTCTAGCAAGAGCCCTTCTGAGCCCGATCACACTTTACGGACTTTTGTGGACTCATCTTCCTTTGCGAATTCGTGAATCCTACTTTTACAAGTCTTAAGTAGGCATACAAAAAGCAAGAGCTGTGCGAAGGACATCATGCTCGACTATTCCCAGTGCTTTCCAGTAAAAATAAATAAATTTATCAGTAAATAGTAACACTCAACTCTATGGACTCCCTATGTATAAACTAGAAAACTTTAATCATAAAAAAGTCAAAAGTTATCTATAGTAACTTAATTGTTTAATACCCCTGAACACTATTGCTTAGTTTCAAATAACTTCCAATGCATGGTCATATCTTACATGCCAGACTTAAACCAAAATTTCTAAGTACAACAAGGGCCCTTATTTGTAATTAATTCAGTCAAGGGTTATCTAACTTGATTGTTGGAGACCCTTGAACATTTTAAAGATGTTTCAAATCTTTTTTCAGCAATGGTAACTTAGATAAAAGCCTGATAGAAGCTTGCAACTAAAACTTTAACAAATTCAGCTTTAGCAAAACTTTTTTAGTTCAACAAGTGCCATAATTTGTAATAAATTCAGCCGTGAGTTATCTATATTTGTTGTCAACAGTGTCAATCCAACATGATAGAAACAGAATATTACTTTCAAATGATTTGTCAAAAATATAGACGTTTACGTGCAACTGAATATTTTAAAAAATTGTCATGGCCAAATCTGAGAATCGATAGATACGTGTCATCGCAAAATAAAAGCCTTCTCCTTAGCATATTTAAGCCTTTAAATGAGGCATATAAAATGAGAACTTGACTAAATTTTGATATAAAACTGTATTAGAATAACATATAATGAGTCGTTACTGAGACATGTGCATGCAAAACACTAATCAAATTTTCTTTGTCAAACAAGGACCGTAATTAAATTCATACAAGAGCTACCTAACTTAACTGTCTGACACCACTTAAATCAATTCCGTAAGTGGTTACTGAGATATGTTACTGAGCTAAAAATCACATCATCGGGTTTTTGTTGAATCCGATTAATTGTAAGAGGAAGGTAAAAGTTCCGACTTTAAGACTTACTACATGTATATACATGAATGCAGGTTGCTTATTTTAATGCATTCATTTGTTATAGATGGGAAAATGCGTTTGATTTTTCTGACAATAAAGTATATTCATGCTGTCAAATTTTTAATTAATGTAAACATGATGACACCAAATGATGACATTTTCATTTTTTCCATGTCATTTTTAAAATAAATCTTAAGACAGAAAAAGCAAATTATACTTCAAGTAGGTCAGTACCTTTTGTCTGTAAAATTAACAGTGTTCATATTTGTTTGAAATTTGGTATAAATCGTATATCGTGTCCATATGCGTTGCATGGTAATGTTTTTATTCACGTGCCGTTACATGGCGTCATTTAACGACGCCCTCTGGCGACAGCATACCGGAAGCATATTTTGCCATTGATGAACAGATTCTCATTTTTTCTATTTTTCAATTTTTATGAAACTTTTCCATCAATCGGTGTGCACACTATTACAATTTATCAAGAAAAGATATTACATTTCCGTCGAAAACTATTTTTGATATCTGAAACTGAATAATTAGATAAAGATGGGATGTGTTCGACATAGATTTTCCAGCAAACGCCATTGAATACCGCCCCTATAACGTGAAAGTGATGACGATTCTAAGAAGCTCGTTTCCGTACACGCAGTGAAAATGTCAAACAATCACTGTACTCATTTTTCATATGTCCAATACTTTAAAGCATGGAACAAGTTAATTACTTTATTACCTATATATTTATGCCAATATTCTCTTAGCCTATCAGCTTTGTAACTGCTCGGCTGTTGTCTCACAGAAGTTTTTTAAAACAGTTTCCATTGTACGCGAAAATACAAGTTTTAAATGTTGCATTAGCTACAGCCTTCTGACAACTCAACGGGCTACCCTTTACTGCCCTAAACTAGCCTCGAATGATTTTAACCTACCGTCTCACGTATAATTTTCAAAGGGCTAGGCAGGTATAATGCTACCCATGCTTGATACACGTACGTTCAAACATGCGTGCACCAAATATGGCGGTATAAGCATGTAAAATGTTTGCACATTGCTCTAGCCAGTCCAAATTCGTGTATTTTAGCTATGTTGGTATTATCATGAGAGCTATCCCATTGTTTTTTGCAGCTATTTGGATAATGTCGCAGTCAGGGAATGACAGTTGCTCAAATTTGCTCTTTAAACATCTTAGAAAACGTTTACATAATACTTTCTTCTTTAGTATATAAAACCATTCATTCGACGGGTATTTGGAATGCAAAATAAATTTGATCCATGGACGCGAGTCTATGAATAGCTTCGTAAAAAAATAAAATTGAACACGTAATTTTTCTACATTCGAGGCCTCCAGGACATGAACTTTGATTTGTACACAAACTTCAAGAAAAGATAAGTAAATCAAAACCATGACCGCAAACTAAACTCCTTAATACATGCAATATAATAAGAAAAATAAAATGACAAGATGAAAATCACACCAAATAGATTTTTCAAAGAGTCGAAATTTAAATTAGTGCTTTCAACTGTATAAATTCAATAAAAATAACCCCAGGTGTTATATTTTGTATAATTTATCTAATTCATATAAGTTATTTTGAATAAAGAATAGCATTTACCGTTCTTATAAATAAAGAGAATCCATTCTCAGACTGTCGGACATGTTTAAAATGCGACTCACACTACGGTCTTATTGCGGTCCTATAACGGAAAGCGCAACTCAGCGGAAATGTTTTGATTTCTTTTAATATATTTTTATATAAATTTTTATATAACTTGAAATAACTTCTAAAGTAATGTATGTTATTGTGATATAAAGTTAGATTTCATTAATAAATGTAGTTAAAACTGCTTCTGTGCGATACAAAGGATACTAAAGTTAATATGCTGTTTGTCTTATATTTCAAATGATCATGAACGAATCCGTCTATGCAACTCCTGTAAAACATTCGCTCATTTCAAGTAGATAATAGTGTACGAAAAACTATTTAATCACTTTACGTTGTAGCTATTAAAACGGAAAAACATCTTTGGTGGCGTCTTTTCTGTCTGCATTACTGTTTCGTCTTGTATATTTTATGGTATATGATAGTGAAATCAACGCTAACGCATATCAGTGTCAGAATGGTGGAAAGAACAAACGCTTCGAATTAGAGAAGTCGCGGATTCAAACCGCGGCGTACCTAAGACGTGAAACTAGACAGTGACAGCCGGTACATATATCAAAGAATAAAAGGCGCCTTTAATTTTACAAGGCAGTGCCAAATAACTTTCATTTGAAAGATCATTAAACTTTTTGGGGCGAAAAGGCGAGGAAGAGTGAGAAACAAACAGTTCGGAAGGCGAGAATGAATAAAACAAGAGGGCCATAATGACCCCTTTATCGCTCAACTGAGTACCAAAGCACTTACATAAGGAAGTCACTTGTTGCTAAAGGGAGTCAGTAGTTGCTAAGGGAGCCACTTGTTGCTATGGAAAGTTAGCGGTTGCTAAGGAAGTCACAGGTTATAAAGGAAGTCAGTGTTACTTTGTAAGTCAGTGCTTGCTATAGGAACTCACTGTAGGCTAGCTTTCTACTAAGGCTAAATGATGAATATATTTCATTAAAACTCTAAGCAAAATGCTTTCAGCCTTTTTTCAAACAGGACTTCCCAGCAAAGGGAGTTAATCGAGTAAGAAATAAATATTGACAGATAATCATAAAGTAAGAACTGAATACCAGTCTAGCCGCACCAGTACTACAATGATACCCCAGTCGTATAAACTTTTTGAATTAAAGAGATCCTATTCTTCACATCTGTGACACGGTGAAAATAATGTGACACCGAAAAAATATAATTATATTCCTACAAACTATGTACCAATTAAAAATATGTGTAGACAAAGACATATTTAACGTGTATACTGCCGCATGGAATTCATGTATGTTGTTTTCTGTCATATTTTTAAAATATTCTTCAATGCTGAACACTTATTTTAGACAACTCATGTTTCATGATTATAATTAGTTCTATGATATAAAAATTATAACCCATTTCCCGGTATTATCTCTTTCACCACTAAAATTTTATGATTTTTTGAAGAAACCCAGAACTGTTAATCGAGTTTATTTTACCGAAATGAAAGAAACGTTCTACTTTAATTCTTTCCACAAACGAGATCTATCCAGTTTCAGCAAGCAGCATTTTATGAGTCGTAACTGTTAAAAAATAAAGAAAAGAGGGCCAAGATGGTCCTATATCGCTCACCTGTATATCAATTTCCAATAATACAAGGAGTTATGATGTTAATATAATTCGTAGAGGTCCACTACACAATGCTGAGTATAATTCCAAATATCTAAGCTCTGTCTGTGGGCCTTGTGTTTTTTTAAGTTTTCCCTCTATAAGCCTATGTGACATCAAGTGACCCCCACCCCTCACGGGAAGGGTTAATTTTCACCCGGGGGTCATGATTTGAACAGTCTTGGTAAAGGTACACAAGGCAATGCTACATGCTGAATAGCTAAGTTCTAGGCCTTGTGGATTTAGACATGAAGATTTTTAAAGATGTTTCTATGTAAAATCAAGTGACCCCTTAGTTCACTAGGCAAAGCTACACGCTAAATATCTGAGGTCAGAGAAAAATATTTTAAAAGTTTTTCCTGTATAGGCCTACTAGTAAGCCTATGTAAAATCAAGTGACCCCCTTGATGTGTTAATTTTGATCCGGGTATCATTATTTGAACAATCTTGGTAAAAGTTCATTAGGCAATGCTACATGCCAAATATCTAAGCTCTAGGCCTTGTGGTTTCAAAGGAAAAGATTTTTTAAGTTTTCCTGTATAAGCCTATTTAAAACCAAGTGACCCCCGGTCGGTCTACTAAACAGTGCTATACGTTCAGAACATCTAAGCTCAAGGCCTTGTGGATTTTTTAAGTTTTTCCTATTTGTTGCAATAGCAACCAGAGTTCTGCATGGAATGGAATTCTTCGAACAATTTTGGTAGAGCTTCATGCAAGGAACATACCTGCCATGATTCATCAATATTGGCACAGTGGTTTCAGAGAAGTCGTTTGAAGCAAAATACTGACGGACGACAGACGACAGACGACGGACGACGGACAATCGTCCATCCTAAAAGCTCACATTGGCAAACCAATTAAAAATTTACGGTCACTTGCAAGTACGAAACAGGGTTTATGGCATTGTTTGAAGTTTCAAGGATTATCTCATAAAACTAAAGTCTTACAAAGTGAAATACCATTGTGTGCCGCCAAAGTATATATTTCGGGCAAAAAGATTAGATGTTTTCCTTTTATTGCCGATGCATGGAATGCATTCTCATAACAAATATTATAATTATTTTATTATAATAAAACCACCCAAAACATCCCTGTAAAGTTTGAACAGAATTTATTATGTTTAAATTACATATTTTGATATATATGTATGTATCGGCCCTTGAATAAGTTGACACTTCTTTTTCTCTGATACAGCATCTTTTATAGGAGATGCCGCGGAAGTGAGACGAGTTTCGACAGACGGACGGACAGAGCTCACTGCGAACTCGGGGTTAACTAAAATACACGAGAAAGTCAATATATGTGAATATTATCCAATGGTTACTCGCGAAAACCAATGATGCACCAATATAAATTTACGAGAGCGCTACTTACGAAGAATAGAACGTTACGGTATAATGAAATAGTGTGACTATAAGTCAATCGTAGCTTATCCATTCGTAACGACTTGTGACATTGTCACTTTCTCACAGGCCCAAAAACTTAATATTTACCTCATCATCTGTCAATATATGTACAATATTGAAGTTAAAGACAAGACAAGATAATGTATAATTACGTGACGAGACAGTGCATGAAGTACAACTTACAGCAGAAATATATTACGAAACTAGTACCCGGCCCAATGGGCCTGTATGTCACGGGTTTACAAAGACATACTAAAATGTCATCTTTGTAAATATCTGATCTTTGAAGATACATGTATTTATGTCTGTGTCTATCTCAGTCTCCTATAGCAATTCAATGTTAAGTGTACTGTCACATGTTTTACACTGTATAACTGTTCGTGTGTAGATGTTTGTAGTTCTTTCTTATTCGCATTGATTTCAGTTTAACTATGTAATTTGTTACCTTCTTGCATGCATGTATGTTGTGTTTTGACCTGATATATACCTTTGCTTTAAAGATAATTACTGTACATGATGTAATATAATTAATTTCTTTTAAACGAATGATATCTTATGCATCTAAAATATATGTGTATATCTCTACATGGTTATGTTTTTGTTATTATGCTTAATGTTAATGTTTTCATTAGTATTGTTTACAGGGGGCACAGTTCACCTAACCATCGTTTTAGGGGGCACAGTTCACCTAACCATCGTTTACAGGGGGCAGTTTGGGGACATCACTAATATCGTTTAAGGCGGCACATTACTAACCATCGTTTTCAGGCGGGACAGTCACTTGCTGTTGTTTACAGGCGGGCACAGTTCACCTAACCATCGTTCCTTGGGAAGGACCAGTACTAGACTACTATCAGTCATAAGAAACTGCCGACTTTCTCACACAAAGAGACCTGGTCAGTAGAAGGGCTCGAACCCATAACCCTCAATCAGTGTGAGGTTACAGAGATTTTGAGACAGATTTTAAAAACGGGGGTAGCTGTTCTAAATACAGTACATGTGTCATTCCATTGCATTGCTTTTACTGTAACGAAATTACAGACAAAATATCTTAATTAATTAATATAGAAGATGTCGTAGCATTAAAATGCTAACATAATATACACAATTTTAGTTATTTTAATCTCAAAACCCGTTCACAATTCTTTATCTGGCCTTTCAGTTGCGCCAATATATATAAAACTATATGTCAAACTTAATTAACATTGAACGCGCGCTATAACGTCAGACGACAGTTGGCACGACGTCATTATGCGTGAAGGCTTTACTTATTGCAATTTTGTGAAAAAAAATTTCGCGAAGACCCCATTTTTAATTCATTTATGTTATTTGTTAGAACCTACGCTTAATCACCATGCGAGTCCCTTTTTTATTGTTTATAATCCCGGCCTTGAACTCGCCAAGACCTCAGTATAACTCCCATGCATACTGGTACCTATCAAGATTAGGGAGTTTTGTTTTACCTGACTGCACTATCCAGTCAGTTTTGTCTAAAGATTATGATTATTTTAGAAAAATTGTGTAAAAATGCCAGTAGCCAAAAGATATGTGTGCGAGTTTGCAAACCAACCGCTTGCCAGCGTACATTGGTGCTTGCTTGAACCACTTTGCCGCGTGGTTTCTTTATTTTGTAATTTATAACGCAGAAGAAGAGGTTTTTTTGTAGGAGAAAAAAGTTATTTATAAAAATAACAGCCAAGTAATTAATATTCGACGTCGCGTTGCTAGGAAACGAAGTGAAAAATAGAAAAATTAAAACGAATAAAATACGAACAACATGAGTACCGTTATGCAAAATTTCATAACAATCTGAAAAAACTCGTTTTATTTCTTACGCCATAAGGACGACGGACTAACAAAAGGAACGGACAAAGATCGACACAACTGACAGACACAGACAGACAGACAGTAATTGTCTGTATAAATTATCCTTGTGCATTTGAAGACTTTTCAGCTTTATTAAGCATAATATGCTAAGGAATAATTTTTTTCATTTTTATTTTGCATTTTTATGATTAAAATTTATGACTTTTTTATTTTTAGTTTAAAATTGATGTTATTTTTTGTGTGTATTATTCTTTAGCTATTAGTATATTGCAAAACAACATTGGATACACTTGATTTATGCATTCCGAACAGAGGCTACTGTTAACATAATGTACACCTTAGACAAGGTTCGAACGCCCAAAATCAATGAAATTATTAAACAAAAAAACGCGGCACTTTTTATGTGAAAGTTAAAACTTTGAAGATAGAAAACATATCTGGCCATAAATACATACTTTCGTTTTCCACTTCTTTCAGTTTATGACCTAGGTTATTCAGTCTTCTTAAGTGGCAACAGAATAAACAAAACATACCTTAGGCAACACCCATATCTTACAATTTAAAGTGTTTATGCGAACAGACAGACGGACAAGGCAAATTATAAGCTTACACCAAAATAGCACCCTTACGTTGGGGGGGAAATGATCTAACCTCTTGAGCACTTCGTTACAACTAACACAAAAACATTTGAAGCGAAAATTTAAAGGATTAGTGGACGTGATTACTACGCTCGATACCAAAGAAGCCTCTGCCGTGAAAAAGTGATTTGAAAACCCACGACCTATGGGTTAGAAGTCCGACGCTCTGTCTCTCATCATGGCGCCCCTCCACTGTGGTTCTCGATAGTTCAGCGGTTAGGGCATTCATCTCTAGAACAGAAGGTTCAGAGTTCGAATCCTAGCCAGAGCACAAGCTGTGTCATTGGGAGAAAGCGCTGGTGCCACTAGTGCATTAGTCTACCCTCTGTAAATTGTGTCACTTTGCATTGATGAAAATCTCACTTCCTTTCTCGAGCAGCGTGTTAAGATCTGGACTGAGTGAGGGCGATTAAATAAAATGAAACCTTTCTTCATAATTTAACTAAAAATAAGTCCGCATGAACTAAAAACTCTCCACTTACTTCAGAAGAATAACGCTGGCACTGACTATGCTGACGTCACAGTGAGTTTCGAAATTCCTTCTTGTCTGTCACACGTTCCACTGAATAGATTGCACGTCTTGCAGATAAATGTCTAGGTGAAATTCCTTACGAGTCACAGCATGGCGTGTGGAAAATCTAGAAAAAAAAAGTCATAATAACGTTGTCGTTGAACGTGTGTGTGAAAATGAGTGCTATATAACTGCCATTCGGTTCTGCAAGTCAGTTAAAAGCTGTAGAAAATATTTTATCTATTTACTAGTATACTGTGAAGAAAGCTTGATCCGTAACTAGTCGCTCTCGTGTCAAGCCGACGACGTGTAGCCGGAACACACCGATTAATTTGAACCCACAGCATATGGAATGACTGACCCGAGTGACCGACACCTTGACCTCTAACAAATCATCGTCCCAAGAGTTACACATCGAATCTATAGATACCGAGCGGTTACGATCGCTCTCCCTGCGTACCCAGATAGAGACTAAGGTTCGAATATCCCCATACTCGATTGATCTTGTTTTCCGTGTACAAAGAACTTTTATCACCATTTTGCCCCATTTTACTCAACTTTTAAACGGGTAAATTATGTTTGGTTGGAACTGGGTCTTGCAGAGAGCTATACAGAATTTACGTCGATTGTTATGAATGCAGAGATATTAAATAATACTAAGATATTCGCAGGACACTACTCAATTTTGAAGTTTATGCTAGTATTTTATCATTATATTGAGTACCTATATATAAGCACACTCCATCTAACTTACAGTTCGCTCTTTTCATTCTCCAGAACTATTAGAACCCATTATCCTTGTAAATTACTGATAAATTGTTCTGGCTTCGAAATTCAAACATTACAAGAAAGTCCGAATAATATGAATATATATTAAAACCTGCAGTCAGCAAAGAAGTAACCTTACCTTACTAACAACATCTATCTTCCTTCAAGGCCAGTGTAGATCATGATCACTATGAATTCCGTGTTGTCAGGGATAGTCAGCTGAATCAGCACCATTACTCTGTTGTTGTGAAATATACAAGCAGTTAGCATTTTTTAAAATTACAATACAACATTTTCATTCTAGACAGTTGTTACTTCATTTTCAATTAACTAAAAAGGCTTTGAAATATATTTACAGAAAATCCGATGTAAATGTAAGTCGAGCCTGATTTATTACTGCGCATCAGAACTCAAAATCTTGGCTTATTAGGCAATGAACACAGTTAAAACTGATATCCTTTCTTAAAACATTATGAAATTTTCTTTCGACCAAAATAATAAGTAAAAGCTAACCTACTGGCAGCAAGTTATTATTGTTATTGTAAGTTTCAACTGTATTTTGGTCATATTTACAGGCGGGCAGACTACCTAATAGATACAGTACTAGATCCCTTTCCTACATAAGAAACTGTTAACTTTCTCACATAAAGAGACATGGTCACAGGGCTCGAAGCCAGCTGGCGGAAAGTGTTTCTTCTTTATCGACCAATTTAGATCGTGATCAACTTGCACATTGCTTAGTGTTGTTAGATGACGAGCGTCTCAAGCACTGGCCATAACTGTTATTAGTTAAATAAGCAAATGAATAATATGCACTTACAAATATGTTATTTCATTACGTGTAGAATTGAGAGTTTAAATCAGACAAGACTCCATGTTCAGCTTGCACATCTGTGTCGTCAGGGGGGAAATCTGCTGATTCAGTACCATCTTGTAGCTTTCATATTATAACCAATATTTTGTATCTGTAACTTATATTTCTGTTATAACAGCAACTCCTTTTTATCTTAAAATGGTTTTAATAAATCGATCGTGTCATATATATATATATATGTACCTTTACCAACTATACTTGTAATTAGAAATGAACAATTTTGATAGAAAGTCCGAATAATATGAATATACATGTCAAACCTGCAGTCAGCAAAGAAGTAACCTTACCTTACTAACAACATTTATCTTGCTTCAAGGCCAGTGTAGATCATGATCACTATGAATATCTGTGTTGTCAGGGACAGTCAGCTGAATCAGCACCATTACTCTGTTGTAAAATTTAGAGCAATTTGTAATTATAGTACAACCATTTCATTCTAGACAGTTGTTATTTCAGTTTCTTTGTAATAAAAAGACTTTGAAATATATAAAAACTACAGAAAATCCGATTAAAATGTATAAATAGTCGAGAAGATGGCCTTCCTGATTTATTACTGCGCAGCAGAACTCCAAATAGTGATTTGTCAGACAATTAACACAGCTAAAACGAATATCATTACCTTTCATTTGACCTTAACAAAAAAGTAAAAGCTAACATACAAGTTTGTTGTTGTACGTTTCAACTATATTTCGGTCTTATTTACAGGTGGGCAGATTACCTAATCATCGTTCCTGGGGAGAACCAGTACTAGATCCCTATCCTACATAAGAAACTGCTAACTTTCTCACATAAAGAGACATGACCACAAGACTCGACACCTGCTGGCACCAAGTGAGTCATATTTCTGGACCAACATAGATCATGATGAATTTGCACATTGATTAGTTGTCAGATGACAGTTGTCTCAATTAGCACCGTCATATTGTTATTAGTTAAATACTCAAATGTAAACATGCAATATGTACTTACAAATATGTTTCTCTTTACGTGTAGAATGGAGAAGTTTAAATCAGGCAAGACTCCATGATCAGCTTGCACATCTGTGTCGTCAGGGGGGAAATCTGCTGATTCAGTACCATCTTGTCGCTTTCATATTATAACCAATATTTTGTACCTGTAACTTATATTTCTGTTATAACAGCAACTCCTTTTATTTTAAAAATGGTTTTAATACATTTTCGTGTCGTATATACCAACTTTACATTATCATGTAGTTAGAAGTGAAAAATATGTTTGATAGAAAGTCCGATTTAAGCATGAATTTTACAGGCGAACGTTTACACAGCCACAAAAATAACGGTTCGTTCTTTTCATACTTGATAGTTGTTAATTTAATATCATTGTCAGAAATAACAAGTAATCTTTTTTGGCTTATATAAATTATGTTTAAAATATATACAACCTCGAACCTGCAGGAAGCAATATGTATAGAACAAGTCATTTAAGCAAACCTTCTTCACGGCAGTGTAGACCATTATCAGCTTGGGCTGACGTCTTTTTAATTGAATTAAGCCATGTGAGCTTTTACTGACCTGCTCTTGTTGAAGTTTCCACTGCAGAGCATGATCAGTTTGATCTTATCGTGGAATAGTCAGTCTGCCGACGGGAAGTCTATCTGCGTTTTCGAACACTGTTATTCAAAATCAGCCTATTCAAGCATATAAAATAAATATGTATACTAAAGCATTTTACGGCGGCAAATGACCCTGTCCTCGCTTCAAGTGTCGACCATAATCAGGCTGCACATCTGTGTCAGGATGGGATAATTATCAGAACTAGTTCTTCATAATGTTAAAAGTTTTGCAAAATAAATATGCTGTGCCTATAAACATATATTATTTGACATAAAAATACATAAAATGTATGTCAAAACTAAACTTCTAGTACATTTATTCACATAATGTCCAGTCAATATAAAGGAGGGTATTTTTTGGGGGGGGGGGTTTTTTGGGGGGGGCCCGGGGGGAAACCCAGGGTCGGTGGGGACTATAAACAATAAAAAAATGAATCAAGCTTTAAAAAATTGTAAAAGTGGTCATCCAACAATTACCATGCTGGCGGCAAGTGATTCTGCCTTCACGACCAATGTGAACCACAACCATCCAAATACAATCGATTTGAAGCAGACAAGTTTAAACAACTCTGTTTTCAGCCAAGAAGTAGTCATCCAACATTAACCATGTTGGCGGCAAGCGATTCTGCCTTTACGACCAATGTGAACCACTACTATCAAAATAGAATCGACGTGAAACATACATGTTTTACTACTCTGTATTCAGCCAAGAAGTGGTCATCCAACATTTACCATGTTGGCGGCAAGTGTTTCTTCCTTTACGACCAATGTGAACCTTATGCATCCATCTGATACACTGGATGCAACTGGTTAAGTATGCCTTTCACGACGTGTGTAATTCATAATCAGCCAAAACAAATTTAGAATTAAAATATATCTATTATTTCTATGGCTGCAAATAACCTTTACTTCGCTTACAGTGTAGACCATAAGCAGGCTGCGCATCCATGTCTAAGCGGGCAATCGCCTGAATGAGCACTGTGCTTCTGTAGAAAGTTTTGCGAAGCAAATATGTTGTACATGTACCTGTAAAAATGTTCTTTTAAATTATGATTACGATAGAAATAATCTATGTATTTGCAAAATGTACGATTAAACATGCAGATACAATCAAACACAAAGTAACCAAACTTGGAGTTTCACAGAAGTGGGGCATCCAACAGATACCCTGCTGGGGGGAAGTGACTCTGTCTTTACGGCCAACTTCATCCACACATAGATGTCAAAATACTTGTTTTAATGTCTGATCTGAAAACAGAATATCTGATTAAAAAATGTTTAGAAGCCTAACCTGCAACCAGTCAAGAACATACATTTAACAAAATAGCGACTATACAGCTTATATAGAGGTTCAACCGGTCTACGTCCGTAAACAATGACTTGTTTCCATTAAAGTGTTCGTTAGAGTCTCTAGATTATAAAACTTTATACCAAAGTAGTTGGAGTCGCTTGACATCTAAGATGGCGTACAGGATGGCTGCCACAATAACGAAAATAGCTAAATATTAAAATTTTCTAATTATTCGAGTAAGATTGCACTCTTTTTCACCAATTCTATTTTATTTTTATTTTGTAATAAGTCTCTTTAAAACTAATTACATACGTTAATTTTAAAATGTAGAGATTAAGGTCAAATTCAAGGCCAAATCTGACAAAAAATCGATATCTAACAAGATGTTTTCTTCATTAAATTCCCAATATAAAAACTTTTAACAGTTATGAAAACAAATTGACCATAATGTTTACTCTGCAAATCCGTTGCACTGTTTAACTAAAATACGTTCTTGCGCTGGAGAAATGCAGATGACCGCAAAAATCAAGAGAGAAGCTATATATTACCTACCGGGGTACTTTTTTGCAACAACTCTAATATTTTCGTGCATATTTTCACTAAATCAGTTTTATTTTTACTTTGTTTTCAAGTTGCTTTAAAATTAATTAAATAACATAATTTTCAGATGTAGAGTCCAATGTGCGTTTTCCGTCCTTTTATTACATATCAATAGTAAAACTACCAAAACTAAATAATTAACCTCAAATATGTGCCTTTTAAAGGAAAAAAAATATGTTAATTCTTCAAATATGTTGTGTTATGTTGCCATGGAGAAAACACGACAGCGCTCAAGATGTCTGTCGAAATTTAAAGAATTTTTTAATAATTTTGCTACGTAATACGTCTCCTATTTACATCTGTTTAAAGGCAATTACATTAAAAAAATTACATAATCATCGTAAGTACCGGATTATCCATATGACCAACGCCCCCAGAAGAGGTTAGTTATTCTAGGTTTTCGGAGGAAAGTGCAAGTTACAGAATGCGTCAAGTGTATAGCACCCATACATGATGGGGCTTAAGATCGGCTTTAAGTCTCATCCGAAAGACTGTTAGTAATTTTGATTAGTCAGCTCCGGGAATCGAACCTCACTACCCCGATAATACAAGTCTCGTGCTATACCTATTGAGCTAACCGGGCTGATACATAATTATGTTAAGATGTAGTGGTAATGGTTCAAACAATTAAACCAAAATCCAAAATCTTAACAATCAGAATTGCAGAGTGAAGTAAAGGGCTAGGGCACAGATACATTGGGTATGGACTCGCCACCCAATCTAATACTGGTCCAGTTTTGTATGGGACATATGTTAATACACTGTCACCATAAACATGTGTTCAGTAGGTAAGTAGAATACGGAATTGAATCTGTTATTGTTAGCTTACATACATTTGAAGGGTGTATTTAAAACTTTAAAGCTACTGAAATGAGCAGATGTGGCAGGGAAAGGGAGGGGCGAGGGTCAGGCCCAAAGCAAATGTGTACTGAGGTGCTTTATAGGCTTTCACGGGCCAAAAGTCAGCGGGATATATAGTGAGAGGAAACTAGGCTATCTTTGATTATGTTGTGGAACACGGATGAGACAGTAAACCTTTCTCTTGCCCCCCAAAAAGCACACAAGGTGTTCAAGAACACAATAATGATGAAACATGCAGGGTCCAGCCTCCAGGCGTCGGTAGTGCTGTGCAGGGTGTGTCATTTGTGTTGGGGCGCCACGCTACCAGCTATATTATGTAGACCGTGGGTTTCGGACCCCTGATGTCACAGGACATGTCATCAGAGGGGGCATGGTTAGGACCCTCGGGATTTCAGGACGGGCAACGGAAACAAGTATGGTTCAATCCAATTGCAACAGTTTAGCGGTAAACAGTTCTTCGGTACCGGGAACTTGCCCCCGTTAGAATTGATAGGCAAGTCGAAAGAGATTTTTGGGCGGCCCCTAAGAGAGATTGGCCACCACCTGGATACAAGTTCCCAAGAGTAGATAGGAGGTCCTTAAAACCGGACCAAGTCAATGTTATGGTAGTTATAGTGTAGGATGAAAAAAGCCCCTAGTTTATGAAGTCCTGATAAAGAGACTTGATAGCTTGTTTGGTGAACACAAAGATCCATTCGCAAGACGGTCCATGTTCTATTTAGCAACCCAAAACACAGGTGAGACATTTTATGATTGGTCTGGCGAAGAAAATACTCTAGTGTCGTGGGCATTTAAAGATCTATCGGACGAGTTAAGCAAAGAACAGGCTGTCAACCGTTTCTGCCATGGGGTTTTGGACAATGATGTAGGCTTTAACGTCTGAATGCAGGAATCAGGAACAGTGTAGAGCGCTGTACAGTTTTAGCGAAAGTACCAACAGGCTTAGCCTCACTTTGCAATGCATGGTGATGACAATATCGACAAAACAGCGGGTAGGGGCACAATAAAGCGGACGAGCCATGGCTCGGCTAAAGAAAAGATTGGGTTCATCCCTAGCCGAATTAGAGTTTTAATGACCTGACTGTCATTAAGGCCTGAAGGACATCAGAACTAAGTCTTTGTACAGCAGAAATCACTGGCCCCTATGCCACTTAACAATCAAAATTGCAGAGTGAAGTGAAAGGTTATGACACACTATTTCAGTCTGATGCACAGATACATGGGGTATGGACTCGCCATCAAATCTAATACTTCTCATCTTGTACGGAACATATGTTAATACACTGTCACCATAAACATGTGTTCAGTGGGTAAGTAGAATAAGGAAATAAATCTGTTATTGGTAAGCTTACATACATTTGTAGGCTGTATTTAAACTTTAAAGCTACTGCAATGAGAAGAAGTGGCAGGGAAAGGGAGGGGTGAGGGTCAGGGCTTAGGGGGTAAGTTCCAGACCCAAAGCAAGATCGACTGAGGTAATTTATAGGCTTTCTCGGGCCAAAGGTCAGCGGGATATATAGTAAGAGGAAACTAGGCTATCTCAGATTATGATGTGGAACACGGATGAGACAGTAAAGCTTTCTCTTGCCCTTCAAAAAACACACCAGGTGTTCAAGAACAAAATAATGGTGAAACATGCAGGGTCCAGCCATCGGACCAGTTCAGCAAAGAACAGGCTGTCAACCGTTTCTGCCATGGGGTGATTGACAAAGATGTAGGCTTTAACGTCAGAATGCAGGAATCAGGAACAGTACAGAGCGCTGTTCAGTTTTAGCGCAAGTACCAGCAGGCTGGGCTTTACTCTGCAATGTATGGTGATGGCAATACCGACAGGAACAGTGGGTAGGAGCACAATAATACAGACGAACTCTGATGTCACAGGACATGCCATTAAGGGAGAAATTGGTAGGACCCTCAAGAGCTCAGGACAGGCAAAGGCGACAGGGACGGTTCAATCCAATTGCAACATTTTAGCTGTAAACATGTCCTCGTTACCTAACGCTGGGTAGGTAATTGACAGGGGAAGCAACCGACGGCCCCAATATTGGCTACGTGGTGGATGCTTCTCACCTAAGAGTGTGGCAGGCAGTCATTGAATTTAATTCCTAGTCTGAGAATGAGCCGTTTGTTTCCGCAGAGGAAGTCGGCATTGATAACGCATCTACTGGGCCATGGTATCTTAATAGGTAGGCAAAGCATTGCCAAACGACAATGCAGCTCCAAAAGCAGAGCCACAAGAAAAGCAAGACAGCGATCCGCCTTGGGACCTGAGTGCAAGTGATAACGGATTGTCAACCTGCCCTGGGTCCAGAGAAGACAATGGTGCAGACAATAAAGTGGCTACCGAGAAAGCGGACTCAAAGGCCAGCTGACCTCCGTATAGTCAGAGCTAAAATCATGACCCCTGGGAGGAGAGTCAGGGCTACGCCACCGGCAGTTCAAACATCAACAATAGAAAACCGAAAATTGAAAAGCAACCCACCGCAAAGTCAAAAGCAGCGAGCCCTGTCATTGAACACGGGCGGTGGATGGCTCAAGGCAGCAAGCCCTATCAAAAGACACCTGAATAGCAGATGGGTCCGGATAGCGAGTCTGACCTAACACCAAAGTAGCAGATAGCTCAATATGCAAGCCAGCTTTATTACATGAGTGGCAGATGGATTCATGTGACCACTGAGCTGCAGCTTAGGGAAAGAAGGACACTATTGGAATAAGGATCAATAGTCGAGTGTTGGACTTAAAAGCCAACAGATGCTCGACTGACAAGAATCTCCATTTTTGAGAGCAATTGTTTTGAACAAAAGAGTTTGATGCTTTATACATATCATCTTCTAAGTACAAAGTAAGTGATGTACTCGAAGCAAGGTAAATATCGACAAACCAAATAATCACTGACAAAAGCCTTAACTGCATTTTCTAAGCACTTTGGTATATGAAATGAAAGGCTAATTTGTTTATAAGCGTATAAAAATAGTATAAAAGTAAGACAAAATGCATGTGGGCAACCACTTCAAACACGTTACATGAACCTTGAAGAAAAGACATGTCTTGTGTGATATGGCAACAGCGCTAAAATTACAAAATGGTTCAGCGAAAAAAATTGGCCAGTGCTAGCCCTGTCAATATATTATATTCATTTTCTAAGTATTTAAGTCGTTCGGTAGTAACAACATTTTATTTTGCGCATATATTATTTCGTCCTTCGCATTTGACAAATGCAGGGCTTGCTCTGACATAAGCGAATGCCAAATGTGGCTACAAAAGTTGAAATTGGCTAAAAAAAATTGAACATGTCTTGTGTGCAGTGTCAACAACTTTACAAGAAAAATATGGTTTAAAAAATGGGCCAGTGCTAGCCCTGTCAATATATTATATTAATTGTCTAAGTATTTAAGTCGTTCGGTAGTTATAACATTTTGTTTTGCGCATATATCATTTCGTCCTTCGCATTTGATAAATGCAGGGCTTGCTCTGACATAAGCGAATGCCAAATGTGGCTACAAAAATTGAAATTGGCTCAAAAGAAATTCAGTTGGCTACACCTTTAAATCAAAAGAACATGTCTTGTGTGCAGTGCCAAAACTTTACAAGACAAATATGGTTTAAAAAGTGGCCAGTGCTAGCCCTGTCAATATATTATATTCATTATCTAAGTATTTAAGTCGTTCGGTAGTTACAACATTTTGTTTTGCGCATATATTATTTCGTCCTTCGCATTTGACAAATACAGGGCTTGCTCTGACATAAGCGAATGCCAAATGTGGCTACAAAAATTGAAATTGGCTCAAAAGAATTTGAGATGGCTACAACAGTTTAAAAAAGATAATGTCTTGTGTGCTATGCCAAAAGCACTTCGTGAAAAAAAAAACGGTCTAAAGAAAAAGTGGCCAGTGCTAGCCCTGTCAATATATTATATTCATTATCTAAGTATCTAAGTCGTTCGGTAGTTACAACATTTTGTTTTGCGCATATATTATTTCGTCCTTCGCATTTGACAAATACAGGGCTTGCTCTGGCATAAGCGAATGCCAAATGTGGCTACAAAAAATGAAATTGGCTCAAAAGAAATTGAGTTGACTACAACTTGAAATAAAAAAAACATGTCTTGTGTACAGTGTCAACAACTTTACAAGACAAATATGGTTTAAAAAGTGGCCAGTGCTAGCCCTGTCGATATATCATATTCATTATCTAAGTATTTAAGTCGTTCGGTAGTTACAACAGTTTGTTTTGCGCATATATTATTTCGTCCTTCGCATTTGACAAATGCAGGGCTTGCTCTGGCATAAGCCTATGCAATATTAGGCTGCAAAAAAAATAAATTGGCTCAAAATTGATTGAATTAGTAAGTAAAAGTTCATGTAAAGGGTTTGAAATGGTTCCCAATGTCAATTTTGCCGTTCAAATTTTTTATACCTTACAACCAAATAATACATATATTTAATGCACCAAAATGATCGGAAATTTCAATATTAGCTTTCTGTAGTAAAAGTTTAGTCTAGAAATGTATCTGCAAGGTGGGTGCTCAAAATGTTTTCAAATAGGACAAAAAAACATTTTACAAATGTCACTGGCGGTATGTCGTGGGTAGACTATTTTCCACCGGTTGGGAACAAACTTTGGGCCACAAAACCTTGCAAAAGACCTGCAGAGTGCAGAGAAGGTTTTGTATAGCATAGTTTCCCAGGTCAATGTAGTAACTGGACACTAGTGGAGCGATACAGTAGTGTAACGATAAGTGAGTTGGCCGGGAACTGGCCCCCGTTAGAATTGTTAGGCAAGTCGAAAGAGATTCTTTGACGGCCCCTCTGAGCGATTGGCCGCCTTTTTGAAAACAGAATTCCCAAGAGTAGATAGTAGGTCCTTCAAACCGGACCCAAGTCAATGTTATGGTTGTTATAGTGCAGAATGAAAAGCAAGCACCTGGCTTATGAAGTTCTCATGAAGAGACTTGATAACCGGTTTGGCGAACACAAAGACCCAGTCGCAAGACGGACCAGGTTCTATTTAGCCACCCAAAACACAGGTGATACATTATATGATTGGTCTTACCAAGAACTTACACTAGCGTCAAGGGCATTTAAAGTTCTATCGGACCAGTTCAGTAAAGAACAGCCTGTCAACCGTTTCTGCCATGGGGTGTTGGACAAAGATGTAGGCTTTAACGTCTGAATGCAGGAATCAGGAACAGTGTAGAGCGCTGTACAGTTGTAGTGCAAGTACCAACAGGCTTGGCCTCACTTTGCACTGTATGGTGATGACAATACCGACAGGAAGAGTGGGTAGGAGCACAATAATGGGGACGAGCCATGGCTCGGCTAAAGAAAAGATTGGGTTCATCCCTAGCCGAATTAGAGTTTTAATGACCTGGCTGTCATTAAGACCGTAAGGACATCAGAACTAAGTCTTTGTTATTTAGAAATCACTGGCCTCTATGCCCCTTAGCAATCAGAATTGCAGAGTGAAGTAAAGGGCTAGGGCACAGATACATTGGGTATGGACTCGCCACCCAATCTAATACTGGTCCCGTTTTGTACGGGACATATGTTAATACACTGTCACCATAAACATGTGTTCAGTAGGTAAGTAGAATACAGAATTGAATCTGTTATTGTTAGCTTACATACATTTGAAAGATGTATTTAAACTTTAAAGCTACTGAAATGAGCAGAAGTGGCAGGGAAAGGGAGGGGCGAGGGTCAGGCCTTTGGGGGTAGTGCCAGACCCAAAGCAAATGTAGACTGAGGTGCTTTATAGGCTTTCACAGGCCAAAAGTCAGCGGAATATATAGTGAGAGGAAACTAGGCTATCTCTGATTATGTTGTAGAACACGGATGAGACGGTAAACCTTTCTCTTGCCCCCCAAAAAGCACACAAGGTGTTCAAGAACACAAAAATGATGAAACATGCAGGGTCCAGCCTCCAGGTGCCGGTAGTGATGGGCAGGGTGTGTCATTTGTGTTGGGGCGCCACGCTACCAGCTATATTATGTAGACCGTGGGTTTTGGACCCCTGGCGTCACAGGACATATCATGAAAGGGGGCATGGGTAGCACCCTCGATATTTCAGGACGGGCAACGGAAACAGGTATGGTTCAATCTAATTGCAACGGTTTAGCGGTAAACAGTTCTTCGGTACCGGGAACTTGCCGCCGTTAGAATTGGTAGGCAAGTCGAAGAGATTCTTGGGCAGCCCCTCAGAGAGATTGGCCGCCATCTTGGATACAAATTCCCAAGAGTAGAAAGGAGGTCCTTAAAACCGGACCCAAGTCAATGTTACGGTAGTTATAGTCAGGATTTATTATACGATCCCTGTTATACTGTAGGATGAAAAAAGCCCCTAGGTTATGAAGTCCTGATGAAGGGACTTGATAGCCGGTTTGGCGAACACAAAGACCTAGTCGCAAGACGGTTCAGGTTCTATTTAGCCACCCAAAACACAGGTGATACATTATATGATTGGTCTGGCGAAGAAAAGACCCTAGTGCCGTGGGCATCGGACGAGTTAAGCAGAAGAGGCTGTCAACCGTTTCTGCCATGGGGTGTTGGACAAAGATGTAGGCTTTTACGTCTGAATGCAGGAATCAGGAACAGTGCAGAGCGCTGTTCAGTTTTAGTGCAAGTACCAACAGGCTGGGCTTTACTCTGCAATGCATGGTGATGGCAATACCGACAGGAACAGTGGGTAGGAGCACAATAATACAGACGAACCCTGATGTCACAGGACATGCCATCAAAGGAGAAATTGGTAGGACCCTCAAGATTTCAGGACAGGCAAAGGCGACAGGGATGGTTCAATCCAATTGCAACATTTTAGCTGTAAACATGTCCTCGGTACCTAACGTTTGGCAGGAAATGGACAGGGGAAGCAACCGACGGTCCCGATATTGGCTACGTGGTGGATGCTTCTCACCAGTCATTGAATTTAATTCCTAGTCTGAGATGAGCCGTTTGCCTCCGCCGAGGAAATCGGCGTCTACTGGGCCATGCTATCTCAGTAGGTAGGCAAAGGATTGCCAAACGACAAGGCAGCTCCAATAGCAGAGCCACAAGAAAAGCAAGAAAGCGATCCGCCTTGGGACCTGAGCGCAAGTGATAACGGATAGTCAACCTGCCCTGGGGCCAGAGCGGCAGACAGTTGAAGACAATGGTGCAGACGGTAAATTGGCTACCGGGAAAGCGGACTCAAAGGCCACTGACCTCCGTATAGTCAGAGCTAATATCATGACCCCTGGGAGAGGAGTCAGGGCTACGCCACCGGCAGTTCAAGTATCAACAATAGAAAACCGAAAATTGAAAAGCAACCCACCGCAAAGTCAAAAGCAGCGAGCCCTGTCATTGAACACGGGCGGCGGTAGATGGCTGATGGCAGCAAGCCCTGTCAAAAAACCTGAGTAGCAGATGGGTCCAGATAGCAAGTATGACCTAACGCCGGAGAAGCAGACAACTCAATATGCAATATAGCTTCATTACATGAGTGACAGATGGCTTCAGGTGGCCACTGAGCTGCAGCTTAGGGTAACAAGGACACTTTTGGAACAAGGGCAAATAGCTGACAGTGTTGAATATAAAAGCCAACAGATGTTGGCCTGACAAGAATCTCCGGCCCGGAAAATGGAACACCCCCGGAAGAGTGACAACTCCAAAAGCAGAGCCACCGAAAAAGCAAGACAACGAGTGTGTCCTGAGACCTGAGCGCAAGTGGTAACGAATACTAGTAGTCAGCCTGCCCTGGTGCGGCAGACAGCTGGAGACAATGGTGCAGGCGGTAGAGTGGCTATTGGGAAAATGGATTCGAAGGCCTCTTACCTCTGTCTAGTCAGGGCTAAAATCATGACTCCTAGGAGGAGAGTCAGGGCCATGCCACCGGCAGTTCAAACATCAACAATAGAAAACCGAAAATTGAAAAGCAACCCACCGCAAAGTCAAAGCAGCGAGCCCTGTCATTGAACACGGGCGGTGGATGGCTCAAGGCAGCAAGCCCTATCAAAAAACACCTGAATAGCAGATGGGTCCGGATAGCGAGTCTGACCTAACACCAAAGTAGCAGACAGCTCAATATGCAAGCCAGCTTTATTACATGAGTGGCAGATGGATTCATGTGACCACTGAGCTGCAGCTTAGGGAAACAAGGACACTATTGGAATAAGGATCAATAGTCGACAGTGTTGGACTTAAAAGCCAACAGATGCTGGACTGACAAGAATCTCCATTTTTGAGAGCAAAGGAGTTTGATGCTTTATACATATCATCTTCTAAGTACAAAGTAAGTGATGTACTCGAAGCAAGGTAAATATCGACAAACCAAATAATCACTGACAAAAGCCTTAACTGCATTTTCTAAGCAGTTTGGTATATGAAATAAAAGGCTAATTTGTTTATAAGCGTATAAAAATAGTATAAAAGTAAGACAAAATGCATGTGGGCAACCATTTCAAACACGTTACATGAACCTTGAAGAAAAGACATGTCTTGTGTGATATGCCAACAGCGCTACAATTACAAAATGGTTCAGAGAAAAAAATGGGCCAGTGCTAGCCCTGTCAATATATTACATTCATTTTCTAAGTATTTAAGTCGTTCGGTAGTTACAACATTTTGTTTTGCGCATATATTTTTTCGTCCTTCGCATTTGACAAATGCAGGGCTTGCTCTGACATAAG